>CM076577.1:1212668037-1212843953 GCA_034641835.2 Pinus albicaulis
TATATTTTATTAGGGCGAATTTTTTATATAAAACTCAATTTTTATAGTTTAATAAAGTTAGTCCAAAAAATATTTTAAAAATAATTAATTATTTAATATTAGCCCACCAAAAAAAGGGCGCACAAAACTATAAACATGAAATTCGCCCCCGATTTTCCAGATTTCTATGGCATTCGCCCCATTTTTTCAATCGATTTTCCAGATTTCCATGGCATTCGCCCCATTTTTTCAGTGGTTCAGAGAGGTGGCTGGGCTTTGTGCACATCGATCTTCTAAGTTCTTGCTGGCTGAGCGAGACCGAGTCGGAAAAAAACAGTCACAGGAATCCCATCATGGTCCGTTAGGGCCTGGCCGACTCTCTCTGGTCCGGACTCCGTTAGGGCCTCCCATAGTTCGTATATAGCAGAGACTTGGAGATTCAATCCATCAACGTTTCAAGCAAATCCTTTTCAGATAGGCTTCCCCACCTCGGCTTTCTTTCAAATCTGATTGCCGTTAATGTTAGTAACAATTCTTTCACTGGTCCAATTCCAACAGTTATTTGCAGGAATTTTAGCTCAATCAGGATCCTTGATTTCTCGATGAATAGATTTGAGGGACGCCTTGATGAAGGGCTGCAAGAATGTAAGGTACTTGAGGAGTTCGAAGTGGGTTTCAACAACCTCGTGGGAATTCTCCCGAAGGATCTATATAATATATCATCTATGATAAGGTTCTCTGCACCCGTCAACAGGCTTTCTGGGGCTCTGAATTCTGATATTGGGTACCTATCAAATCTCACCATTTTGTCTCTCTATGGCAACAATTTCACAGGAAATCTTCCCAAGCAGCTTGGAAAGCTTGAGAAGTTGGAACAACTCGTTCTCTATAGCAATCAGTTCAGTGGAGGCCTGCCAACATCTTTATCTCAGTGTAACAAATTGCAAGTCATCAACCTGAGGAACAATTCTCTGAGTGGAGAGATCCATCTTGATTTCAGAAGATTTCCTGACCTGATTTCACTTGATGTTGCTTCCAATCAGTTCTCCGGTCAGCTTCCACCTACTTTATCGACCTGCATAAAGATCAAGTCATTAAGCTTGTCAAGAAACAAACTTGAAGGTCAAATCCCAGAGAGCATGACATCTCTTAAGTCTCTCGCCTTTTTCTCCATCTCAAACAATAGCCTGAGAAATATTACAAGAGCCCTTCATGTTTTTCAGGACTTCAGGAACCTCAGCATTTTGATTCTGTTTAAGAACTTCCATCAGGAGTCCATTCCGCAAGGCATCACGGGCTTTGAAGGGCTTCAGATTCTTGCCCTTGGAAATTGTGCTCTTTCAGGGAAGTTTCCCAGCTGGTTGAGGAATTGTTCAAAGTTGCAAGTATTGGACCTTTCCTGGAATAACCTCACTGGAAGCATTCCACATTGGATTGGCAGTTTCCAGTCTCTTTTTTACTTGTATATTGCAAACAATTCCTTCTCTGGATCGATTCCCCTTGAACTCACAAAGCTGCCTAGCCTAATATCTAAGAAAAATTACACTGATATGGATCAAACTTCCTTTGAATTGCCACTAATTGTTAAGCACAATGAAAATGCATCTGGCCTGCAGTACAAGCAGTTGTCCAAGTTTCCTCCTGTGATATACTTAAGCAACAATAAACTCAATGGAATTATATGGCCAGAATTCGGGTGCATGAAAATGCTTCACATTTTGGAATTAAGGAGCAACAGTTTAACAGGGAACATACCAACTTGGAGAGTTTAGATCTCTCATACAATAGTCTGACTGGAAGAATACCCACATCTCTTCAAGAACTCACATTTTTTTCAAAATTCAATGTATCCAATAACCATTTGGAAGGACTTATTCCTTCAGGAAAGCAATTCGATACTTTTCCAAAATCTAGTTTTGAAGGCAACCCTGGTCTATATGGACCGCCTCTTTCTCCCTGCAATGCCAGTATTTTAAAGCCAGGTTATGATTACATGGGTTTCGAAGTCAAGACTCGGAGATTGAACAGGAATGGCATCTTAGGTATAGCAGTTAGTGTTGGAGTTGGTATTGCACTTTTGCTAGGTGCATTGCTGTGGAGCCTATCAAGAAAACCCATTAAAACTGAGGCAGATGTAAATGAGATATAGTGCAGCATGTCTCATAGAATCTCTGATGCTTTAGGATCTTCCTTGGTGCTTCTATTCCAAAATCATGATATCAAGGACCTGACTGTGGCTGATATCCTGAAAGCCACCAATAATTTTGATCAGGCCAACATCATTGGATGTGGAGGATTTGGATTGGTATATAAAGCCACCTTGGGGAATGGTACAAAAGTAGCTATCAAAAGATTAACAGGAGATTGTGGTCAGATGGAGCATGAATTCACAGCAGAAGTGGAAGCTTTGTCAAGAGCTCAACATAAGAATCTTGTATCGTTGCAAGGGTATTGCAGAATTGACAATTGCAGGTTGCTTATTTACTCCTACATGGAAAATGGGAGTTTGGATTATTGGTTGCATGAAAGGCATGATGGAAGCCCAATTTTGGACTGGCCTACTCGACTAAGAATAGCTCAAGGAGCAAGCAGGGGGTTGGCATATTTGCATAGGGTATGTGATCCTCACATTGTACATCGAGATATTAAGTCTAGTAATATTCTCTTAGATGAGCAATTTGAAGCTGATGTTGCAGATTTTGGCCTTTCAAGGTTGATTTTTCCATTTGATACACATGTGACCACAGAGTTAGTAGGCACTCTGGGATACATTCCCCGAGTATGGACAAGCATGGGTAGCTACTCTCAGAGGTGATGTCTACAGTTTGGGGGTTGTTATTTTGGAGCTGCTCACTAGAAGGCGGCCAGTTGAAGTCTCCAAGTCAATAATAAGCAGTGATTTGGTGACATGGGTGCAGCAAATGAGGTCCGAAGGTAAGCAGGACGAGGTCTTTGATCCTTTGATCCAGGGCAAAGGATATGAGGATCAAATGTTGCAGGTACTTGATGTTGCTTGCATGTGTACTAATCAAAACCAATTTAAAAGACCCACAATTTAAGAAGTAGTTTCATGGCTTGAAATTATAGGAGATGATGCCCAACCAATGAAGGGAGCTTGTCCTGTAAAAGGTTAATGATATGAAAAGTTTTCAGTTTTCTTAAGCTTGTATCCTTCCTCAATTACACTGAATGAAAAAAAAGGATTTTCACATACCAGTTTGTTAAATCTTCTTTTACTGTGATACATTTGAGTACATTATGAATGCTTTTGAAATATATATTGCCATACTATATTTTAAAGGAATTGTGTTTATGTTTAGTGATATTTTTTTGAAAGGAATTGTGTTTATGCTTAGTGAGATTTTTTTGGAGCTTCAGGTGAAATTTTGATTTTGATTTGTGTGATTTAAATTAGTTTTTTTTTACTGTATATCTTGAAAGCCACCAATAATTTTGATCAAGCCAACATCATTGGATGTGGAGGATTTGGATTGGTATATAAAGCCACCTTGGGGAATGGTACAAAAGTAGCTATCAAAATATTAACAGGAGATTGTGGTCAGATGGAGCGTGAATTCACAGCAGAAGTGGAAGCTTTGTCAAGAGCTCAACATAAGAATGTTGTATCGTTGCAAGGGTACGTTAATTGGCAGAACGGTGTTGCTTATTTACTCCTACATGGAAAATGGGAGTTTGGATTATTGGTTGCATGAAAGGAATGATGGAAGCCCAATGTTGGACTGGCCTACTCGACTAAGAATAGCTCAAGGAGCAAGCAGGGGGTTGGCATATTTGCATAGGGTATGTGATCCTCACATTGTACATCGAGATATTAAGTCTAGTAATATTCTCTTAGATGAGAAATTTGAAGCTTATGTTGCAGATTTTGGCCTTTCAAGGTTGATTTTGCCATTTGATACACATGTGACCATAGAATTAGTAGGCACTCTGGGATATATTCCCCCTGAGTATGGACAAGCATGGGTAGCTACTCTCAGAGGTGATGTCTACAGTTTGGGGGTTGTTATTTTGGAGCTGCTCACTAGAAGGCGGCCAGTTGAAGTCTCCAAGTCAATAATAAGCAGTGATTTGGTGACATGGGTGCAGCAAATGAGGTCCGAAGGTAAGCAGGAGGAGGTCTTTGATCCTTTGATCCAGGGCAAAGGATATGAGGATCAAATGTTGCAGGTACTTGATGTTGCTTGCATGTGTACTAATAAAAACCAATAAAAGACCCAATAATACAAGAAGTAGTTGCATGGCTTGAAATTATAGGGAGAGATGCCCAACCAATGAAGGGAGCTTGTCCCGTAAAAGGTTAATGATATGTAAAGTTTTCTAGCTTTTCTTAAGCTTGTATCCTTCCTCAATTACACCGAATGAAAAAAGGATTTTCACATACCGCCTTGTTAAATCTTCTTTACCGTGATACATTTGAGTACATTATGAATGTTGAAATATATATTGCCATACTATATTTTTTTAAAGGAATTGTGTTTATGTTTAGTGAGATTTTTTTGAAAGGAATTGTGTTTATGCTTAGTGAGATTTTTTTGGAGCTTCAGGTGAAATTTTGATTTTGATTTGTGTGATTTAAATTAGTTTTTTTTTTACTTTATATCCTGAAAGCCACCAATAATTTTGATCAGGCCAACATCATTGGATGTGGAGGATTTGGATTTGTATATAAAGCCACCTTGGGGAATGGTACAAAAGTAGCTATCAAAAGATTAACAGGAGATTGTGGTCAGATGGAGCGTGAATTCACAGCAGAAGTGGAAGCTTTGTCAAGAGCTCAACATAAGAATCTTGTATCGTTGCAAGGGTATTGCAGAATTGGCAATTGCAGGTTGCTTATTTACTCCTACATGGAAAATGGGAGTTTGGTTTATTGGTTGCATCAAAGGCATGATGGAAGCCCAATGTTGGACTGGCCTACTCGACTAAGAATAGCTCAAGGAGAAAGCAGGGGATTGGCATATTTGCATAGGGTATGTGATCCTCACATTGTAATATTCTCTTAGATGAGAAATTTGAAGCTTATGTTGCAGATTTTGGCCTTTCAAGGTTGATTTTGCCATTTGATACACATGTGACCACAGAATTAGTAGGAACTCTGGGATACATTCCCCCTGAGTATGGAAAAGCATGGGTAGCTACTCTCAGAGGTGATGTCTACAGTTTGGGGGTTTTTATTTTGGAGCTGCTCACTAGAAGGCGGCCAGTTGAAGTCTCCAAGTCAATAATAAGCAGTGATTTGGTGACATGGGTGCAGCAAATGAGGTCCGAAGGTAAGCAGGAGGAGGTCTTTGATCCTTTGATCCAGGGCAAAGGATATGAGGATCAAATGTTGCAGGTACTTGATGTTGCTTGCATGTGAACTAATCAAAACCAATTTAAAAGACCCACAATTCAAGAAGTAGTTGCATGGCTTGAAATTATAGGAGATGATGCCCAACCAATGAAGGGAGCTTGTCCTGTAAAAGGTTAATGATATGTAAAGTTTTCAGTTTTCTTAAGCTTGTATCCTTCCTCAATTACACTGAATGAAAAAAAAAGGATTTTCACATACGAGTTTGTTAAATCTTCTTTTACTGTGATACATTTGAGTACATTATCAATGCTTTTGAAATATATATTGCCATACTATATTTTAAAGGAATTGTGTTTATGTTTAGTGAGATTTTTTTGAAAGGAATTGTGTTTATGCTTAGTGAGATTTTTTTGGAGCTTCAGGTGAAATTTTGATTTTGATTTGTGTGATTTAAATTAGTTTTTTTTTACTGTATATCCTGAAAGCCACCAATAATTTTGATCAGGCCAACATCATTGGATGTGGAGGATTTGGATTGGTATATAAAGCCACCTTGGGGAATGGTACAAAAGTAGCTATCAAAAGATTAACAGGAGATTGTGGTCAGATGGAGCGTGAATTCACAGCAGAAGTGGAAGCTTTGTCAAGAGCTCAACATAAGAATCTTGTATTGTTGCAAGGTATTGCAGAATTGGCAATTGCAGGTTGCTTATTTACTCCTACATGGAAAATGGGAGTTTGGATTATTGGTTGCATGAAAGGCATGATGGAAGCCCAATGTTGTACTGGCCTACTCGACTAAGAGTAGCTCAAGGAGAAAGCAGGGGGTTGGCATATTTGCATAGGGTATGTGATCCTCACATTGTACATCAAGATATTAAGTCTAGTAATATTCTCTTAGATGAGCAATTTGAAGCTTATGTTGCAGATTTTGGCCTTTCAAGGTTGATTTTTCCATTTGATACACATGTGACCACAGAATTAGTAGGCACTCTGGGATACATTCCCCCTGAGTATGGACAAGCATGGGTAGCTACTCTCAGAGGTGATGTCTACAGTTTGGGGGTTGTTATTTTGGAGCTGCTCACTAGAAGGCAGCGAGTTGAAGTCTCCAAGTCAATAATAAGCAGTGATTTGGTGACATGGGTGCAACAAATGAGGTCCGAAGGTAAGCAGGAGGAGGTCTTTGATCCTTTGATCCAGGGCAAAGGATATGAGGATCAAATGTTGCAGGTACTTGATGTTGCTTGCATGTGTACTAATCAAAACCAATTTAAAAGACCCACAATACAAGAAGTAGTTGCATGGATTGAAATTATAGGAGATGATGCCCAACCAATGAAGGGAGCTTGTACTGTAAAAGGTTAATGATATGTAAAGTTTTCAGTTTTCTTAAGCTTGTATCCTTCCTCAATTACACTGAATGAAAAAAAAGGATTTTCACATACCAGTTTGTTAAATCTTCTTTTACTGTGATACATTTGAGTACATTATGAATGCTTTTGAAATATATATCACATACTATATTAGTAGAATTAATGATGTTATATATTTTTGTAGAACTGTGTTTGTGCTTGAGATTTTAAGTATTCAAAGAAATTGATTTTGATTTGTGTGATATGTAAACTAGTTTTTTACTGTATATTCTGAAGCCACCAAATAATTATGAGTCAGCCAACATCATTGATGTGGGAGGATTTGGATTGGTATATAAAGCCACCTTGGGAATGGTACAAAAGTAGCTATCAAAAAGATTACCGTGAGATCATGGGTCGATGGAGCGTGAAAATACGTTGCAGTGGAAGCTTGTTAAGAGCTCAACATAAGACCCGTATCGTTGCAAGGGTATTGCACTGGTACCTTGCATGTTGCTTATTTACTCCTACATGGAAAATGGGAGTTTGGATTATTGGTTGCATGAAAGGCATGATGGAAGCCCAATGTTGGACTGGCCTACTCGACTAAGAATAGCTCAAGGATCAAGCAGGGGGTTGGCATATTTGGATAGGGTATGTGATCCTCACATTGTACATCGAGATATTAAGTCTAGTAATATTCTCTTAGATGAGAAATTTGAAGCTTATGTTGCATATTTTGGCCTTTCAAGGTTGATTTTGCCATTTGATACACATGTGACCACAGAATTAGCAGGCACTCTGGGATACATTCCCCGAGTATGGACAAGCATGGGTAGCTACTCTCAGAGGTGATGTCTACAGTTTGGGGGTTGTTATTTTGGAGCTGCTCACTAGAAGGCGGCCAGTTGAAGTCTCCAAGTCAATAATAAGTAGTGATTTGGTGACATGGGTGCAGCAAATGAGGTCCGAAGGTAAGCAGGGGGAGGTCTTTGATCCTTTGATCCAGGGCAAAGGATATGAGGATCAAATGTTGCAGGTACTTGATGTTGCTTGCATGTGTACTAATCAAAACCAACTTAAAAGACCCACAATTCAAGAAGTAGTTGCATGGCTTGAAATTATAGGAGATGATGCCCAACCAATGAAGGGAGCTTGTCCTGTAAAAGGTTAATGATATGTAAAGTTTTCAGTTTTCTTAAGCTTGTATCCTTCCTCAATTACATTGAATGAAAAAAAATGATTTTCACATACCAGTTTGTTAAATCTTCTTTTACTGTGATACATTTGAGTACATTATGAATGCTTTTGAAATATATATTGCCATACTATATTTTAAAGGAATTGTGTTTATGTTTAGTGAGATTTTTTTGAAAGGAATTGTGTTTATTCTTAGTGAGATTTTTTTGGAGCTTCAGGTGAAATTTTGATTTTGATTTGTGTGATTTAAATTAGTTTTTTTTTTACTTTATATCCTGAAAGCCACCAATAATTTTGATCAGGCCAACATCATTGGATGTGGAGGATTTGGATTTGTATATAAAGCCACCTTGGGGAATGGTACAAAAGTAGCTATCAAAAGATTAACAGGAGATTTTGGTCAGATGGAGCGTGAATTCACAGCAGAAGTGGAAGCTTTGTGAAGAGCTCAACATAAGAATCTTGTATCGTTGCAAGGGTATTGCAGAATTGGCAATTGCAGGTTGCTTATTTACTCCTACATGGAAAATGGGAGTTTGGTTTATTGGTTGCATCAAAGGCATGATGGAAGCCCAATGTTGGACTGGCCTACTCGACTAAGAATAGCTCAAGGAGAAAGCAGGGGATTGGCATATTTGCAGAGGGTATGTGATCCTCACATTGTAATATTCTCTTAGATGAGAAATTTGAAGCTTATGTTGCAGATTTTGGCCTTTCAAGGTTGATTTTGCCATTTGATACACATGTGACCACAGAATTAGTAGGAACTCTGGGATACATTCCCCCTGAGTATGGACAAGCATGGGTAGCTACTCTCAGAGGTGATGTCTACAGTTTGGGGGTTTTTATTTTGGAGCTGCTCACTAGAAGGCGGCCAGTTGAAGTCTCCAAGTCAATAATAAGCAAGGATTTGGTGACAATGGAAAGTACAAATGAGGTCCGAAGGCAAGCAGGAGGAGGTCTTTGATCCTCGATCCAGGGCAAAGGATGAGGATCAAATGTTGGGGTACTTGATGTTGTTTGCATGTGTACTAATCAAAACCAATTTAAAAGACCCACAATACAAGAAGTAGTTTCGTTGGCTTGAAATTATAGGAGATGATGCCCAACCAATGAAGGGAGCTTGTCCTGTAAAAGGTTAATGATATGTAAAGTTTTCAGTTTTCTTAAGCTTGTATCCCTCCTCAATTACACTGAATGAAAAAAAAAGGATTTTCACATACCAGTTTGTTAAATCTTCTTTTACTGTGATACATTTGAGTACATTATGAATGCTTTTGAAATATATATTTCCATACTATATTTTAAAGGAATTGTGTTTATGTTTAGTGAGATTTTTTTGAAAGGAATTGTGTTTATGCTTAGTGAAATTTTTTTGGAGCTTCAGGTGAAATTTTTATTTTGATTTGTGTGATTTAAATGGGTTTTTTTACTTTATATCCCGAAAGCCACCAATAATTTTGAAGGCCAACATCATCGGATGTGGAGGATTTGGATTTGTATATAAAGCCACCTTGGGGAATGGTACAAAAGTAGCTATCAAAATATTAACAGGAGATTGTGGTCAGATGGAGCGTGAATTCACAGCAGAAGTAAAAGCTTTGTCAAGAGCTCAACATAAGAATCTTGTATCGTTGCAAGGGTATTGCAGAATTGGCAATTGCAGGTTGCTTATTTACTCTTACATGGAAAATGGGAGTTTGGATTATTGGTTGCATGAAAGGCATGATGGAAGCCCAATGTTGGACTGGCCTACTCGACTAAGAATAGCTCAAGGAGCAAGCAGGGGGTTGGCATATTTACATAGGGTGTGTGATCCTCACATTGTACATCGAGATATTAAGTCTAGTAATATTCTCTTAGATGAGAAATTTGAAGCTTATGTTGCAGATTTTGGCCTTTCAAGGTTGATTTTGCCATTTGATACACACGTGACCACATAATTAGTAGGCACTCTGGGATACATTCCCCCTGAGTATGGACAAGCATGGGTAGCTACTCTCAGAGGTGATGTCTACAGTTTGGGGGTTGTTATTTTGGAGCTGCTCACTAGAAGGCGGCCAGTTGAAGTCTCCAAGTCAATAATAAGCAGTGATTTGGTGACATGGGTGCAGCAAATGAGGTCCGAAGGTAAGAAGGAGAAGGTCTTTGATCCTTTGATCCAGGGCAAAGGATATGAGGATCAAATGTTGCAGGTACTTGATGTTGCTTGCATGTGTACTAATCAAAACCAATTTAAAAGACCCACAATTCAAGAAGTAGTTGCATGGCTTGAAATTATAGGAGATGATGCCCAACCAATGAAGGGAGCTTGTCCTATAAAAGGTTAATGAGATGTAAAGTTTTCAGTTTTCTTAAGCTTGTATCCTTCCTCAATTACACTGAATGAAAAAAAAGGATTTTCACATACCAGTTTGTTAAATCTTCTTTTACTGTGATACATTTGAGTACATTATGAATGCTTTTGAAATATATATTGCCATACTATATTTTAAAGGAATTATGTTTATTTTTAGTGAGTTTTTTTGAAAGGAATTGTGTTTATGCTTAGTGATATTTTTTTGGAGCTTCAGGTGAAATTTTGATTTTTATTTGTGTGATTTAAATTAGTTTTTTTTTACTGTATATATGATTCAGCACTCGCATTTCATTGTGTAGAATTACTTGATTTCAATCAATGAATTCTTACCAAATTTTAAATAAATTTGATTAGAAGAATCAGCAAAAAAAACTAAAAACAACTCGACTTGTCATTCTTGGTGTATTGTTGATGGAAATGCTGTTGACTTAATATAAAAAACTATTCCAGTCTCCTGTATTAATTTATGTTTTAGTTATAACTTTGCCTCAGATGCCTCTCTCATAGTTAGCTACAAATTCGATTCAGGCAATTGAGCTTAGGATTGTCACATTCACGGAGGCACAACAGCTCAGGGGAGTCACATTTAGGCAATCACCGAGGAAATAGCTCAAAGCTTAGTTCAAAATCGTTAGGTGATTCTAGAGCCATAAAACGGTCTGTGTCTTCCAACCATCATTCATTGTCTGACCATGACCGAGATTCTTCCAGTGCTAGAGCAAACTTTGCAGTGTATAGGGGTTCTCAAGCCGATTTCCAGCTAACTAGACCCATATCTGACCAATACAGAGGCCACAATGCATATACGCCAGAAGATAGCGATATTTGTCTGCATAGAACCCGTGACTTTGACAAGGGTTTAGATGATATGAACAATGTAGTGAGAATGAGGTCTAGTAGCTTGAAACTGAGGGAATCAAGTCCAAATCATAATAAAAGATACTGGTCTCCATCAAGTGCTTTGAATAGCGTCCCGCCTTATTACCATTGTGGTACCTCTCAAAAGGGGCAATATAGCTATCGCCGGGAAAATATGCAAACTTCCAGAAACCAAACACAGTTGAGGCAAGACCAAAATCAATATGCAGAGAGAAATAGAGAAAATAAACGCTATGAGAAGTCATGCACAAGGCAATACGGGCAGTGTACGAACTGATAGCCATCTTATGGCATTAGATAGAAAAACTACAAGTCAATATATATCATTATATTTTATCCTCTTCAAGGTCTTACTATTGCCCAAAAGAAAGCTCTAGCAATGAATTTGGACAGAGAAGCTTGGCAGAAAGAAACAGAGAGAATTAACGCTATGAGAAGTTATGCAGAAGGCAGTGTGGGTAGTGTACGAACTGATAGCCAGCCTATGACATTAGGTACATATGCACGTTACACTCCTCAAGGTCTTAATATTGCCTCCAAAAAAGCTCTAGCAATGAAGTCGGACATCAAAGCTTGGCGGAAAGAAATTGAGAGAATAAATGCTATGAGAAGTCATGCAGAAGGCAGTATGTGCAGTGTAGGAACTGATACCCAGCCTATGACATTAGATACAAACCCTTCTTCTAGAACAGAAGAGGTTTTATCAATGAGTAATCAAGGTAGAGACAATATGCTAATGCTTACTTCACCTGCATTAGACTATGGGGCTCTTATACAAAAACTAGATTGTGTGTCCGTTGAAGAAAATGTTCCTGTTCAGGGCCCTATAGCCACAGAAACAGGAGGCAAACAAGTTAGTTTATCCAATCCGAATAAAACCACTTCAGCACAAAATCAAGGACTACAACATCTAGAAAATCGAAATATTTATTCACCCAAGAATCCTTTAATCAAGCCGGTGACATCTTTAGAAAAGGTTGGTTTTCATTCAGGAATCGCAAAAACAACAGGCCATATGTCTCATATGACTGACGCAGGTGGAGTTTCTGGTAACAAGTTTGTACAAAGGAATCTCGAGGAAACCCCATTGAATTAGGAAGACAAGAAAGGGAGGCCTTTACAAATGGAGGACGGAGGCAGCTGCAGGATAGAGCAGAAAAAACATTGAAATTTCTGTAACTAAGGGTGAGCATATTGGGCTAGACAATGGTCAAGATTCTGCAATTAATGAAGGTTGAACTGGTGTTACAGACAGTGATAGCAACAATGTTCCGGAGAAACTTATTCATTTATACAAAAAGATTTGCATTGTTGAGGATGTGGAGAGTGGAGACTGCAAAGATGGTTGCAGGGAAGCTGATGGGAGAGTAGAAAAATCTTATTCATGCATGTGATATAGAGGTTGGTTCAGTTTCCTACCATTTCTGTTTTGTTCTTGTTTTAAAAGGTCAAGAGTTTTTTGATTGATTTTTATTTTGTAATAATGTTTTTTCCCAGATCCATCGTATTAAGTAGATATTTACTGTCGACATTTCGAACCAGGACAAAGAAGGAGATCAAGAGTTATAAGTACTACTATTCCAGCTCTTTCATTGATCCTTTGCCTTGTACTGTTTAATCTGTTTTTCTCATATGAAGCAGGATTGTGGTCTGTTTGTATGATTATATTCTTTTTCATCTATGAACTTGAATGAAATTGTTTAGTTCTTGAACTTCTCTCGATTTTTTTGGTAGTTTTACCTCTTCCATAAACTTCTGATTTTATTAGTGGACCAGGACTATTGTCCATTATCTAGGGAAGAAACTTCCCCATTACCTTTATAAAGGTAGTTTAATGCATGTCTATGAACATTGATGCAACTGAATTCAATATTAATTGGCATAGTAGGCAGTTGGGTGGATGGACCCCATTTTTAAACAATTGATGTCAACTGCAAGTCTATTGATTTTTGTGACCTACAATTTAGATTTTTCTGAACTAGGACTAGTTTTCATTTATTCCAGCTTAGCTCAAAGAAAACTGGTTTTTTTATTTTGTGCTTGAAGGGGTAACGAGATGCAAATGGCTGCTAAAGACTTGAACAAATTTTAAATTATTCAAGCTGTCATTTTCCTGTCCTCTCTTCCACAGCCAGTTTTCTCAATGCCCCCATTTGACATGACTTCTAGAAACTTATGGTCTCAGTGTTTTCAACCTGCCTTTGCATTTTGTCTTAGGCATGTGCTGAGTAGTTTTTTTCCCAATATTTACTGTACCCTCAACATTGAAAGTGCTTTAATGAAAATCACATTGAATTAGCTTTTTTGGGTGTTCTTGTCTAATAGCCATGCAAACTGTTGTGATGCTCAATGCAGGTTGCAGACATTAATATCAAGAAAGAGAGCCCAGTTGGTCATGGGAAGATCATTTGTTTCAGCATATCTTGTGGATCTCAAGATGATTTTGGCAATGGGAAGTCCTGTGTATGGGTAGACGTGATGGATGGTGGTGAAGATGTCTTGTCAGAATTTTCCCATTATTTTGGAGATCCATCTATTCGAAAGGTGAGGCACAGTCACCACATTTGAATGGAAATGAACTGCTGAACAACATTATTAGTCAACATGAGTTTGAGATCTAACTCTGCTGGTATACACTTCATGTTTAACTTTCGATCACTTTGCTTGAAATGTAAATTATCCCTGCTAATCAGTGTGCTGTTACGTGTCTACGAACAACTAAAAGCTACTTTATTAGTTAACAGTGTAATTATTCGTATGAGTTTGATAATTGACAATTTTGGGATATTTATTCAATATTTCTACTCCAGATGTAAATTATACTGGTTGACGAGTGTGTTGTTCTGTGTCTGTCCTTTGTAGAGCTAGTTGTCTTTCCACTGTCATTGAAATTGTGGCCTTGGCAATATATGATTTATTACTGATGTGCATGCATATAATGATCTCTAAGATAACCCAATTCAGTGTTAGTTACTGGAACTTTTTACTTTAGTTGAGTCATTGGAATTTTTTATACTTATTTCTATATTCTCTGTTAGTTAATGTATTTACTATTTTATGTTAAGATAGAGTTTCAGTCATTGGAAATTTTGATACTTTATATATTTTCTGTTAGTTAACGTATTTTATGTTAAGATAGAGTTTCATGCTGTATTTTTGTCTGTTACTTAATGAAGCTTTAGGTTAAATTAGTTAACCTAAATTCAAAAGTCAATGAAGATGAAGTGGAACATTAGCTATTAATATTTGCATGTGAGTTTCATATTGGAAAATTTGGTTATACTTATTTATTCGGTGTTTCTACTCTAGATGTAAACTATGCATTATGCATGTTGAGTAGTGTGATGTTCTGCGTTTGTCCTTTATAGCGCTTACTTCCTTTCTCATATATTTGAAATTGATGGCCTTTTGTCAATATATGATTTATTACCTAAGAGATAGCTTGACAAATGTTATGATCTCTAAGATAACCCACTTCCTTGTTAGTTATTGGTACTTTGTGCAGGTCATTGGAATTTTGGATAGTTGTGTATTTTTTCTGTTAGTTAATGGCTTTTATGTTAGGATAGAGTGTTATGATAGTTTTAATTTCTTCACTGTTATTTCTGTTAGCTAACATAGATTTATATTAGGCTAGTTATCCCATAAAAGATAAAGGATAAAGCGTGAACATTAGCTTTAAATAGGCTTGTAGAGACGGGTTTTTTCTGTTAATTGTCTTGTATAGGTAGAATATGAGAGATTTTGTATCTGATCAAGTGCAGCATCCATATTAATTGACGAGTTGTTTGGAATATGTTATTTAATCTTTGATTATGTGGATATTAATTTCTTTCCATTAATTAAAGCATCACATGCTTGAGTCCATAGAAAAGGGTACATTAATTTTTCCATTAATTAAAGCAGCCCATGCTTGAGTTCATAGAAAAGGGTAAGATATTCTTTAGGAATCAGAAAGGGTAAGATATTTTTTAGAAATCAAGGTTATTCAACAATAAGTTCATAGAAAAGGGTAAGATATTCTTTAGGAATCATAAAGGGTAGATATTTTTTAGAAATCAAGGTTATTCAACAATAAGGTTTGAAGCCATTACAACAATATATTCATTATGAGCTCATCATGTCATTTGCAGGAATAGTACTTTCATGTGGAAGATAACGATCAACGATCATTCTTCTCAATCACTTGAGATAAACCCAATTAACAACTATACGAACATTAATTGTCTTATTAGCCTGTCATTATTATGGTGGTTAGAAGGTGGATTAGTCACACCTTATTATTATATTGGTTAGGTGACTTAGTAGTTGATAAATAATGTATAGTTAGCTTGATTTTTATTTATAAAGCTCTTAATCCCCATTGTAAGGTTTGAAGCCATTACAACAATATACTCATTACAAGCTCATCATGCCACTTACAGGAATAGTACTTTCACGTGGAAGATAACGATCAACAATCATTCTTCTCAATCACTTGAAATAAACGCAATTAACAACTATACGAACATTAATTGTCTTATTAGCCTGTCATTATTGTGGTGGTTAGAAGGTGGATTAGTCACACCTTATTATTATATTGGTTAGGTGACATAGTAGTTGATAAATAATGTATAGTTATCTTGATTGTTATTTATAGAGCTCTTAATACCCATTGTAATCACCTAGATTGTACATGGTGAAATCATGTAATGAATTTATTGTTGTTTAGAGTAGAAAAAATTATTAGATATAAGATAAGTTAGAGCCTTATCATGGTGTAGTAACCAATTAAGCCATCGCCTTACCTTATAAAGTGAAGTGTTGGCTTGCCCTTATACTACCAAGGCTGGTTGCCCCAAGTCTGCTTTTCCTTGTACGCATGCATATTGGAAATAGGTAGGGAAGTGTTTTGGGTTTCACCAAGGGTGGGATTTGTTCCTTTGATGTTTTTGCTATTGTGTATTCAATGTCCATTTTTTATATGATGTATAATATGTGATGGTGTTTTCTGATATGGTATTAGAGTAAACTTTAATGCTTTCTGATTTTGTGATTTTCTATGTGAAACTTTGGTTCAAATCCATATTAATGGAGATTGCAGTTATTGAAATTGGTGGCATCTCAGATCAAAAGAGGTGTACGAGGAGGAGGTTATGTTGTTTATGCATGCAACATGAGTGCTTATGGTGTGGTGTGATCAGTGCCAATGTATAAAGGTCTCTAAACATAGACATATTGTTGCTTTTTTTATTTGCTCGTGCTCGATGAATTTTTGGAATATTGTTCTTTTTGCACCATTTTCCCCCATTGAGTGCAATAATCAAAAGACTTTCGACACTATTGTTTCTCTGGTTTCATGCTCTAGTAAGATTCCCTTTCAGGTTGTCTGTTGCTTGATAATGATGAAAGTGTTGCATGATTGTAGGCATCAACGTTATTGGAACGGGTGGGTCCAACTAGTTTTGAGGCAAAATGGGTGCTTAAAATTGTTGGTAGGGAAGTGGATTGTAATATCCCATATGTAAAATTTGCAGGAAATTGCATATAAAAAATTTGTTGTCAACTCACTAAACAAAATTCACAAATTGAACCATAACATTAACATGCAATAGGGAATATGAACTGCAACTAAAAATTCAAAAAAGTGCACATGTAGTGAAACTCAACGTTATTTTATTAATATAAAAGGAGTACATATAAAATTCGTAATGGCCGAGAGAATGGCCACCAAAGGAAACCTGCTCCAATACTACATTGGGCCTCCAAAACTAAACTGACTAGTCAATATGCTGCAGCATGTGAATCTTGAGTGGATTCACCAAGGGAGAGAGCTAGGTTCACATCTACTCATTGAATCACCTTGGGGTTTTCGTACTGGGGCTACTGAAGTAGAGAACTTTGTCCTCCAACTCTCAACAAGACAAATACTCAAGTCCCAGATGTCCCAAATGATCTCCTCCTCTTCCTTATAAAGACTCCATAGATAGATCTCCTAGTGTCTATAAGCATCTTATTTTGATTATTTTAATATTATTCTAGAAATTATTTTTTGACTCCATCTAAGTGACTTAATACCATTTTGGTCTTCAATTAATTATTTTCCCTTTCAATTAATTATTTAATCAATTGAAGGACTAATTAGGGATCAGTATTTTAGCTAAAAATTCAAAGTGCTCAAAAATATTTTAGACCAGGACGACAACGTAGAGCTCGTCACCAAGATTCCAATGCAACTCGTTTCATCAAAATTCGAGTTCGTATGAGTAAGTTATGGCATGTTGTTCACTTTCTAAAACAGCTAAAAAAATTGCAGGTTGGTGACAGGTCGTTGACATGGAAGCCCAGTCAGAAAAAAAGAATCTTCTGGAATATTCTTCAAGTTTCTTCTAGTTCAACTACCATATCTTCATTGGAACCAACATCCCGAACTCCACTAGACAATGATTCACCTTTTTGTAGTAGTGATTCGTCATTTGTACGGGTGATTCGCCATGATTTTACAAGATAATATAATCTCGTGAGAGATTCGCCAAAAAATTATATATACATATTATATTATTAATAAAATCGCCTTCCATTTTTCCTATGTATCATGGGGATTCGCCCATTTATTATATATATAAATTTAGGGGGGTTCTTAAAATTTTCTCTGCCTGTGACCCTGCTGTTGCACCCAGCACAATGTATAGCATGTGGAACTAATTGTGGAAATAATATAACACATACCCAACAAAATGTACAAATGTTAAATTTTAATAAATTTGTAATAATGTAAAAATTTAGTCTTTTAATATAGTATGATCAAATCTGTTGTGATGAACTGTCTAGTGGAATATCCATGGAATTTTATAGATAAAATGGTGTGGTGGGTTTACTGGTATCGACACCAAAAAATAATGAGAAGACAACTCAAATCATCATTCCTGCAAATGAGGAAATGAATCGTATGTGGTGTTGTGTGTCGTCAACATTAGGTGGTGGTAGAATTTACGTAATTCTTGGTTGATAATGCTATGAATAAAACGATATTAAATAATGTAAACAATAAATAATGATTAGTTAATTAGTAACTTGGTTGAAGAGGCATGTCTAAATGGGACATGACTATCCATGAAGAGGAATTTGCCTAGTATATAAGTAGGCCCCTCACTTTCAATTTTAACATCATCATTCCTCATACATTTTCTATAAATAATATTTGTATCCTCAATGGATATTCTCATATTCCAAGTCTTCTAGAGTATATAACTTGAGGTAAAAACTTTTTTTGTTCCATTTGGTATCAGAGAAGTTTGAGCTTTGGGCCTCTTAACCCCTGCACAGAGCCACGCTCTCCAATCAAGATTTTTCATCTTCAAATTCGTCAACATCGTTTCCGTTGAAGTGTTTCTCTACCAAAATTTGGGAGTTTCTCCTTTTCTCCATTTCTGTAATATTCCTAATTATCTTTCAGCTAGTTGGAATATTAATTTTTTCTTTTGTCATTTCGATAGATGAATAAGAAGGTAGAGAGACCCATAAATCTCCTTAGTAGGAATAAAACCACATATAGTGTGAATATGTATCATCTTATCAGCTGGATAAATCACAATTAGATGTGAATAGAGGTTGAAGCATGTGGATGGGGTCAAGTTTGACCAAATCAATAGCGCTGGTATGGAGGTAGTGGAGAGTTATTGAAAGAAAGTGCAGTGTTAGTAGGAGGGAGTCTCCATGACAGTAGCATCTTAATGTGTGGGACCAAGGGTGAGGAGGCTTACAAAGCATATAAGGAAGGGAATGGAAGCCATAGAAGGCATTCTGAATATTGTTTATGTCTTGGTATTTTATGACTTGCTGCACGCTTTAGCTGTTTAGCGAAGTCTGTTGTGTTGTTTAGCACAAGGGTATTTCCAAGCAGAAATACCACCCTCATCCTCAGCGGACTTTGAGTACCCACTCAGGAGAGGTTCATTGAGCTTCATCTCCACCATCCGGCATCAAGCCAAGCTTCATCCATTTTCCATAGTGGAGTCTCCTTCAGGATTTTTTTGTTTTGCAGGGAAATAGTAGTGGAAGGTGATAGACCCAGTTTCTGATCTTGTTTTCCAGTGAGGAGAGAAGCCCTCCATCTGAGAGGCTAGTAAGGAGGTTCCTTGAGCATTATTTCACCATCCTGCATCAAGCCAAGTTTTTTCCATAATCTACAGTGCAGTCTCCTTCAGAAACTATGTTATTTTTCACGACAATGTAGTGGAGAGCTTAATGCCCAAGTTTGTGAGTTAGACTACCAGTGAGGGGAGCATCCCTTAATCTGGGAGATCTATTGGAGGAGTATCAGCAATTTCTATATCATATTAACAACCTCTGAGCAGTTATCCAGTTGCAAATATTTATTCAGCCCTAGGGCTGCATTTTGGCATTTTTTTCATTTTTTGTATTTCCGAAAACCCTTTCTAGGTTGTCTTGGAATTGTGCTAGAAGGCCTAGATATTTGATCCCGACATTTTCTAAGAAATATATCAATAGATCCATGTACTTTCATTTATAGCAAAATTTACCCCCAAAACAAATTGTGTTGTCTTAGCCTCTGACATTCTTATATAGCAGTTGTTCCTCATGTTCTATGTATTAGGTTCTTAGAGGTTTATTTTTCCTAGCTTGAGTGTATTTTCCCTCAAAATTTTGTACACATTTTTCTACTATAATTTCTAATATAATGGCTTCATGGTCTGCTCTCATTTGATGTGTTTATATTTCACTGCAATTTCCAGTTATATGTTCTACATTCCTATTTTTCCTAATTTGTAATATTATAGTGGTATCAGAGCATAAACTTGGCTTAGACTGTGTAGTACAATAGCGATGTCATCAGAAGAATAAGAGCCTCTCACAGAAAGGGGGAAGCAATATCTTAATAGAAACCATGGATATGATTATACAGACCCCAAAGGAGACAAAGGAAAAACTCCAATATCATGAGAGATGGATGAAAAGGAGTTTCCCAAGCTTCTTCTCCAAATCATGCAAGTTGTTTCTCGAGAAATCAAGGAGACGAGGATGGAAAGACATAAAGAATCCCCTATAGGGTTTATACATGGATAAAGTTCTGACATGTCACATCACTGGTATGATCAACCAGTGAAGCAACAAGTTTCTCAATGCTCCACTATGCCTACATTCCTAGTAGTGGGAAATGGAGGTGGAGGACCACAAGAACAGGAGACTCTTGAAGACTATTTTCTAGAGTATGAGTCTCAATCTCAGAGATTCAAGGATAACCTAAAATTTCAGGAGTTTTGTTATATCAAGGAAAATAGGAAACCCTGAAATAAAAATAGAAGTGGAGGGTACATGAAGAACAATGACCTGCAGCATACTATGGGTATATTTTTTTGTCTGCTTTTGATGGGTCATCTAAGTGCACAACCAAGTCTTGGGTGGAGAAACTAGACATCTATTTTCAGTTGAACCAAGTACTAGAGATTGAGGCTATCAAAATAGCAGTGTTTCACCATGAAGGTGAGGCACATGATTGGTGGTTTCATGATCTTTCTACATTAGGGCATGCCAATGTGACTACATATTCAAAATTCACCCGGATATTAGTGGAGAGGTTTGATAGCAGCGACCCAGAGGCACCTTTTATTGAGCTAGCCACACCAAAGTAGTAAGGTGATACAGAGGTCTATATCTCTCAACTTCTAAAACTTTTTTTCATGGTTCCAAATTTATCGCAGCTAGGAGGGTTTATATGTTCATTAATGGGATAGCAGAGCCTCTGCATGGGTTGGTAAAATCTACTAAACCAACCACATTCCAAGATGCTATTGAGAGGGCTAGATATTTATAGGATGCTTTTCCAAGAGAAAGAGCTCTCTTTCAACAAAGGTCACCCTTTCAGTCAAAGGGGAAAGATGTGAAGGTTATTCCTCCAAAGGAGAACCAAAACAAATGGCCTCTTAGTGATGATTTACGAAGAGACTTGAGGAGAAGGAGTCTTTGCTTCACATGCCGAGAACCATGGGCACAGGGGCATTGGTGTGTTGCAGGGAAGGCAACTATATATAGGTATTCTATGATAGTGAGGAGGAGGAAGAATAGGATCCAAAAGGAGATAACAATGTTGTGATAGCAAGGGAGGACCCACCACCACCAAGAGGTGGGAATGGGGAATTTGCTCCAGTTGGAGGGGCCCTTGCATATTTGTGGGGAGTACCCAAGTAACTGACTTTGAGATTCTGAGTTATCGTTCAGGAGCAGGTATCAGTGTTGATTGTAAGTGGGGCTACCCAAAATTTTATTGATTCTTAGTTAGTACACAAGAGAGAAATACCCAATGATGATTTTGAGGGATTCTCATTGTTGGCTCCAGGAGCCCGAACCATGCAGTGTATGAAGTATGTTCCGGCATTGTCGATAACCTTGGGGACATATAATTTGATTGATCACTTCTTTGTGGTCGACATTCCTGACACCAGTGTAATATTGGGTGTGAAGTGGTTGATTACATTGGGGAAATTCACCACAGATTGGGAGACTTTGCAGATGGAATGGGTAGATAAGAAGAGTGGTAAGCATCAGATGATCAAGGGCATGCACACTTATCCACCTCAGGTAGCCTCTGCACATAATATGGAGCTTGATTTTCAGAATGGGAGCAAGGACACATCAGTCCACTCAGATATGAAGTTGACTCTGAACCATGATCATGTTTTTTTGGAGGAATTCCACTAGGACGGCCCCCAGACCGGGAGTTGGTTAAAGAGTTCTCACAACTAGTTGCACCATTCATAGATCTGGATGAGATGGGAGCCTTGGGTGAGTATATCATATAAAAGAGAGTATTTGGTAGACTCACGGAGGAGATGGATATTCTCCCAGTATCAGTATTACTAGCTCTCACAAAGCATCTTGCACAAAGAGGATATTTTTCATGAGTTGATGATGGTACAATCATGGTACAAGGGGGATACTCCATGGCCTTTGAGAGTCAAAAGATACTTCCACATAGGAAGTAATCTTCCATATATGGTAGAGGGTTGTTTCCATTCATGCATACACTGACCAAACTCAAGGATTTTTGGATGGGAAATAGCTTTGAAGTGAACACTAACCTCCATAAACTTCAACCCTTACTCAAGCAAAAGCAACTGCAAGGGAGGAAGAAAAATAAGGATAGTAGTATTCCGGTATGTGGCTTTGGCATTGGGCATGTCAAAAACGGGAGTAGTAAGATGACATGTTCCTTATCACAAAGGCCAGCAAAACTGTCATTGTTGAGTATAGATCCATATTGGGAGTCCTAGTTATTGATGGAATATGCCAAGAATCACTTCACATGTGAAGTGCTTGATTGACAGGTGACAGATGAGATGTATAAAGTGATGGGTGGAGTCATCTATTACCAAGGTTGGATCTTCTTGACTAGATACTATAAGCTCAAGAAGAATATTATACATGTCGCACATGCCTCACTCCTTTTTGGTCACCAATATTTCACTGGGACCTATCAGGCCATTGGGGAGAGATTCTCATGGGAGGGTTTCAAGGAGGATGTGCTCCAACATATCAAGATATGTATGGTTTGCTTGAAGAATGAGGACTAAAACAACGACCCTGTAAGGTTGTTGCAACCACTTCCCTTTCTAGTAGAGAAATGGGAGAGCTCATCTATGGACATATTCACCAGCTTGCCAATAGTACATGGTAAGGTTTGTGTCTTTGTACTTATTGATCAACTAACAGAGTATTTACATTCCTTTTCCATTCATTTACAGTATATTTCTCCACGAGAGAGCAAGCCTCTCTTTAGATTTCATGGTATTCTTGGAGCCACAATTAGTGATGGGGATGGCCACTTCCTAGGAGGCTTTGGGGTGTACTCAGTTGACACCAAACATCAATTACCTCCCCCAGGAATATGAGCATATGGGAGAAGGAAGCAAGTGACTGGGAAGCTACTTTCCACATTGTGTTCAGGGGCAGCAAGGAGGAAAACTATGATGGTTCAACTTGAGGGACTATTATCACACTCTAGTATTTCATATGGCAGTCAATACATCTGTAATTTTGATTCCATATGTTGATGATGTTTTAATCATTGTTGTTGGAATTTTTGGAGGAATGACACATGGATTGGAGCTGCTCATTGGGAGTAGGACCTCCAACATTTTTCTTGTCCCATGCTTCAATGAGGACATTAGACATGATATAGTTGCCACCATGGATCTCCTACTTCCTTATGATGTGAGCCATTTTATTTTATCATTAGAGGCTAACTTGGACACTTGGGATGAGCATCTAAGGGGCAGATTGATTGGAGAACATCTGATTCAGTGGAGGAGCTTATGGGATGTGGGTACCACCAGGGAAGAAGGAGAGACTTTGCAGCATTCATCCTTGCAGTTGCTCGAGGAAAAGAAACATTTGGCAGCGGAGGATTGTAATATTCCTAATTATCTTTCAACTAGTTGGAATATTAATTTTTTCTTTTGTCATTTAGATTGATGAATAAGAGGGTAGGGAAACCCATAAATCTTCTTAGTAGGAATAAAACCACTTCTAATGTGAATTTGGATCATATTATCAGCTGGATAAAGAACTCTTAGATGTGAATAGACGTTGAACCATGTGGATGGGGTCAAGTTTGACCAAATCAATAGTGTTGGTATGGAGGTAGTGGAGAGTTATTGAGAGACAACGCAGTGTTAGTGGGAGGGAGTCTCCATGATAGTAGCATCTTAATGTGTGGGATCAAGGGTGAGGAGGCTCACAAATCATATAAGGAAGGGGATGATAGCCATAGAAGGCATTCTGAGTATTTTTTATGTCTTGGTATTTTATGAATTTCTGCATGCTTCAGTTGTTTAGCAGAGTTCGATGTGCTTTTTAGCACAAGGGTGTTTCCGAGCAGAAATCCCGCCCTCATTCTCGGGGGACTTCGAGTGCCCACTCAGAAGAGGTTCATTGAGCTTCATTTCCAGCATGCAGCATCAGGCCAAGCTTCATCCATTTTCCACAGTGCAGTCTCCTTGAGGATTGTGTTGTTTTACAGGGCAGAAGCAGTGGAGGGTTGATAGACCCAGTTTCTGATCTTGTTTTCCAGTGAGGGGAGCATCCCTTCATCTGAGAGGCTAGTAAGGAGTTTCCTTGAGAATTATTTCACCATTCGACATCAGGCCAAGTTTCTGCCATCATCTACAGCACAGTCTCCTTCAGAAACTGTGTTATTTTGCAGGGCATTGTAGTGGAGTGCTTAGTGCCAAGTTTTTGAGTTAGATTCCCAGTGAGGGGAGCAGCGTTTCAGCCGAGATATATATTGGAGGAGTGTCAGCCATTTCTATGTCATATTAACTGCCTCCCAGCAGTTATCCAGTTGTAGAGCGTTATTCATCCCTAGGGCTATATTTGGAATTTTTGCATATTGTGTATTTCTGGAAACCCTCTATGGGTTGTCTTATAATTGTGCTAGAAGGCCTAAATCTCTAATCCCGACATTTTCTAAACACTATATCAACAAATCCATGTACTTTCATTTACATCAATAGTTACCCCCAGCAAAAATTGCGTTGTCTTAGCCTCCGGCATTCTTATATAGTAACTGTTATTCATGTTTTATGTACTAGGTTATTAAAGGCTTGTTTTCCCTAGCTTGAGTGTCTTTTTCCTTAAGATTTTGTACACATTTTTTTGCTATAATGTCTAATATAATGGCTTCATGGTCTAATCTCATTTTATGTGTTGATATTTCACTGCAATTTCCAGTTATATGTTCTACATTCATGTTTTTCCTAATTTGGAATATTACAGTTTCAGTAGGCCATTAGCCATAATAAATTAAAAAATGATTTTAAAAAAATTGAAAATAATTATATAAAAGGAAAGAAATATATCAGAAAAATAAAGAGTTACAGGTTAAAAAAAAAAAAAAAAACACAAAAAAGGAGTTAGAAAAAATAATTATTAAAAATAATTACTTGACGGCTTTGATGCATAGTCGATTTCAGCCACCAGATACCTAACTTACCGCCTGCACCAAACAGATTGTTTCCATAGCGATTTATCCTCTCCTCGCTTCAAACCGGTGGTCATAACCAACATTGTTACTGGCTATCTCTCTAAGAAAAAATAAATAAATAACAACAAACAGAGACAAGGTTGCCGATCCACCAACCATCACACAGAACCCACAACCATGGCATCATATCATTGCCACCTCTATTTGATATAGTTGCGACCTCTCCGCCCTTGTCAACCGAAGAACATCCAATTGCCACACCTGCAATACCCTGACCAGTTCTCTGTCTGCAGCAACACACACCCACCCACCTTTGTTCGTGCAGCCGCACAACCTTCACGGTGACATCCTGTAGCCCTTCCACCGTAGTAGCCTTTCCACCATCGTAGCACTGAGAGCAAGTCACGTCCATACAGGAATTTTGTAATTAAGCAGAATCATTATTAAAGTTATAAATACAAAAGGTTGAATTGCTGGAACAATTGTTGTTTAACGGGACCAAGCCGCATAAAAAATTTCCGAAAACACCACTCGAACCCAATCCAACAGTAGTCGACCGTATTCATTGCAACGTACTGACTCTGTCAGCGAGTTCATATTCCCAAGGATTAAATAGTGGTGTATGTGTACATTTTAATTTGTCATTTATCTAAAACCACTAGATTGCTAATACCCACGTCTGTTCATTATAGGGTATTATCCCCTCAGTGTATATATCTATTTCGCAAATATAATTTTGAAAAAAATATAAAAATCATAGTCAAAAGGATAATTGAGCACTTTTTAGCCAACAATTCTTATCCAAAAATTATGCAGATTTAAAATCCACCATTGAGAGGGAATTATCATAATCATTTGGATGTCTTCTGTTATTGCTAGCAAGCATGGTGAGCTTTGAGACATTGAGAAGTGACCTTTAACTCAGGTTGTTCAATTTGACTTCATAGCATATAAAAATAAAGTACGAAAAGACAAGGGGCAAGGTTTTTTGAAATTTAATAAGGGTTAAAAGGGAATTATTAAAAGGTTATATATCCAAAAGTTAGTTTATAAAAAATTTAATTCATAAAGAAAATAAAAAAGAGAGGAGCTTAAGGATTGAGATTTCAATAAGTAAAACAATATCTTTAATCTTTGAAGCTAACTAAAATTTGAGGGAAAAATTGAAGGAAATTTATTTATAAGGCATTGTTTTTAAAGTATAAAATACAACAAGGGATCAAATTATATTAAAAGGAAAATAAATTGGAAACATTTAGATATTCAAGACTAAAAATGGAGTCTAACTCGAAAAAAAAAGACGGAAGATTTTTAGAAACCTTACCGAGCGACGCTAAAGTGTTATTTAAATTTAAAGGAACTCTCACAGGAAAATATGTCACTATTTCTATATCACCTGCCACAAATATATAAACCCTAAAATTAACAACCAATTGGTGATTCCCGAGTTAAATATAGTCGAAAAATTAGACTTTTTTAACAAAAAACAATACGACATAAAATGTCTACAACTAAATATCGTGGATTATACCTTTATCTCTAAATTTATCGTTAAATCATTACTTTTTGATGATAGTGACATTATTTTGGGCTCACCCTAGATAGAAACTCTAGGGTCATTTATGCTAAATACGAAAAAGAAGTTTTTGACATTTTCCAACAAAATTAAAAAATAACACTACAAGACATTACCTTGAAGTCAAATTCAGTGATGCCTGAAGACATACAAGAAATCTCAAAAGTAATTCATCAATAAAGTAAAAAGGCGATACAAAATATGCAAAGAGAAGTTGACAAGATCACCACCGAAAAAAATGAAGACGTGTCTCGATTTAAAGACCATAGTTAAAAACTACTGACGCAAATTGAGAAGCTTAAGAAGGACAAGAAGTCATTAGAAAACAAGGTACACCAACTTGTAGAGAAGGAAGTATCAAATGTATAAATTCAAGCTGATGAAAAAAAAAATATCAATCGAGTCAATATCACAACTCAAGAAGATGAAAAACTAGTTGAAGTAAAGATGTACTCATAAGTCGCAGTTCCAGAAACAAAAGATTCATGTGAAGATCCATAAATTAACCATTCAATGTCCATGGCTAAAGGAAATCATGGACTTCAAATAAATCAAGGAGATGACATAAACAAGATAAGGGAAAATCGAGTCACTAGAATTCCTTATCAACATCTGAATCACGAAAGTAGACAACTCAATCAAGCTACGTATTTAGAAAATAAACAAAAAAATGATATTCCTAATAATATTGAAGGGTGCACAACTCAGTCCAGTGATAGCAATTCATCAAAAGTTTCCAATAATCAAAAACTTTGACAGAAGATTAATCTAGGATGGCTTGATCCCTTCTCAGTGCGACAATTTTGTTTGTCACATAGAGGATCATATAAACTTGCTTCGACAAGGATGATTGTCCCAAGACAAGAAGAAATTCGTACCAAAAAAGAGATATCAAGCCCTTTCATCAAAAAGCTTTGAGGAAAAATATTTTTGAGGAGTAAGGCAATGCTATGAATAAAATGATATAAATAATGTAAACAATAAATAAATATTAGTTAATTAGTAATTAGGTTGAAGAGGCATGTATAAATGGGACATGACTGTCCATGAAGAGACACCTGCCTAGTATATAAGGAGGCCCCTCACTTTCAATTGTAACATCATCATTCCTCATAATTTTAATATATAATAATATTTGTATCCTCAATGGATACTCTCATATTCCAAGTCCTCTAGAGTATTTAACTTCATGTACAAACTTTGTTCGTTCCAGATAATGAATGGGAGGTTGTTATTGAAACCTTGTCAGTGTACAAGGAGAAATTTTTTCTTCCTCAATAGGAGGTTGATGTTGAATCCAAAGTTGCCTAAATGTTTGTAACATATCACATGTCTCATAACTATGAGAGTTACTGGTGCAAATGTTTCACACAGGACTGATACTAACAGGATAGATAATGTGGGTGTCAGTACTGATAATAGTATGAGATGATGATACATGGTTAACATCGTGAGATGGGGCATCTTGGGGTGCCATCCACCTCTGAATCTTAGTATTGGTGCGATTTGAATTTATAGTGTGGGTTTGTCCCAACTCTGCTCTTGCTACTTGAAAACGTGGAAGGTATTGACAATTTCACATGTGATGTGCTTCAGAGTAGATGTGACACTAATGGCATGAGTGTTGAGTGTGGGTTATGTGATTGGGTTGCGGAATATGGACCATTATGCTAAATATTTATTTAAACTTTCCCAATTCATGGAATTCACTCACCAGGTGATTGGTCTTATCGCATAGGGCGCATGTGAGGGGTGATTCTGACAAGGCGGCCTGAGGTCATTTTGTCATTTTACCAAATCTAGACCAATGATGGTGAGAGGAGACTTTCTGACGGGTGCCTAGATGAACTATTAGCAGTATTGTTTCCTCAAACACACATAACATGGACCTATATGCTTCATCCCCTTCTCCTATGGTGTGATATGATGATTTAGTATATGTTTCGACTAAATCAGAGTTTTCAATGATGAATTGACACATGAAATCTAACATTGTGTGGAATAAAGGAAGATGAGGGAAATTACGCACATGTTGTTTTCTTGCACAAATGTGGAGATTATGAATTTTGTGCCTCGGAATTTTTCTTTGGGAAACACGGGTAATTAGATACCATCGGTTGAAATCCTGTAATTCGGGACACTAGGTAATCAAATGGTCTGCCTCATCGCATAAGGCACATAACGAGGCATGAGACAGGGGCACATATTGTCTCCTTGTATTATGGGGGGTTGGGTGAGAGGATTATGATGAAGCCTGTTACTCTCTCACATAAAATATTTTTTTGGATCCATCGTCAACTAGTGGTGTGTGTTAGGTTCCTATAATAATAGGGATCATAATTTTGAATTGGCTATGTTAAGTCTTGTAATATTGTACATACCTTTGCATCTTTGCATATGTTTTCCATATTAAAAAATGAAAAGAGGCTATGTCCTAAAAGAATAATCAAAGGACCAAAAGAAAGAAAGATCAAAAGGATATAAAATATGAACCCCATAAAAAGAAGCAAAAATAAATTTTGAAAGTGTTGCACATTCAAATGCCACTACTTTTAGTTTACTTTACTTTTGCAAATAAAATTGTGTGCAGCTTGTCCAAAATGCCACAATTCATGATGATCATCCAATATTCATATGAAAGGAGTGTATTAGTTTGATGTGCTAAGTGTCATTTCCGTAATAAAAACATGAACAATTTGTCTCCATTTGTTTGCTTAAGGAATGAGTATTTTAACCATGAAACATAGATGAATTTGTGAGTTTTAAGCATGAAAATAAGCCTAAATAACATTGTACAACAATGTATAACACATAAATAACATCACACATAAGTTTTACATAGCAGGCATGATGAAGCAGTTCACCCCTCCTAGGCTACATCTATTGGTCCAGCTCCCAATGGCATGTGCCTCTTTGTCATTATGCTCAAAATTGAAAAGATATATGTTTACAAACCTCTAATGGTTGTTTTATCTACACCACTGGCTCCATAATGCTCAAATTATTCTAGGTATACTATTTTTTTACCCAAATTGGTCAAAAATTGACCTCCCAAACTGTTTTTCCCAATATCAGCTAGAAAAACTCCACTAAAAGTGGAGACTCCACTTATCGACAATCAAAAAATAACCAAAACCCATAAATTTAATGGCACGCTCCAAATATAATCGTCTGTTAACAATAACATTGAATGTTGGGGAGGGGGTGGCCACATGCCAACCCCCGAAACCCTGCGGTCATAACTCTTCTAGTGGAACTCATGGTCTAACGACTGTGGACAATACAATTAACTGGAGTTCAGATTGGACTTCTCGCAACCACCAGCTTAACCATCGTTGAACCGCAAGTATAGCCCACATGTGATACCGTTGGAGTCATGATAAATGTTAAGGTTTTAAAATGGTTGGCGGAAGTTATAACCACGTGGATAACATGTGACTAGGAATGTTAGAGGAGCTTAATGTTAGTGCTTGCACAATTTTCGGGCCATATAAAATGTTGCGGTTTAACACTATTCCATGTGACCAGCAACCATGGGGCTGTCGATGGGTTAGGACCACCGGCGCCCCCCGCCCCCCTCAACCTTGAAACTTAAAGAGCATAAATTAATGCGATCGACATATATGTTAAGAAACAAAGTAGAGAGGAGACGGCAGAAGGTCTTGTGCGCACACCGGAGGTCACGAGCATGAATCCACAGGACCTCAAATAAATTTTGGTCAAACCTCCTAGGGACACGTGGAAGCCTCTGGGCTTGCCACGTGTAACCCATCTAATGGTGCCAATTAAAAATCGTACATCTCCATCCAACGGTCTTGGTTGCACCACATGATAAGATCTAATTGGATTTGGGCAAAGGGAATATTCCCAGTATATGCCACCTGCTGACTGTACCTGCATGCTAACTGGGCATCCTAGTCACCCTATCACAAAAATTTTAGCTATTTAGGAAATTGAACAGAATGTGATATCTTCCTTATATGACATCAGTTTTTCAAACCATTCATGGAGCCAGAATTGCAACACCGAGACCTTTCCGATCACTCAGGTTTGGTACAGTTTTGAGCACTTTCAATTTTGAGCAAAACACATGATCTCCTTATCACACCTCCCCATTGGGAAGCTTTTGGACCCCAAAATACATTAATTACCTACACAGAAGATGAGGGTACAACTCCCTCACCTTTTCAACTTCCATCCACCTTCCCTTACTTGGTTTGTTGGCCTTGAGCCCAATTCGAATATAATCGACACTTCCCTTATTTTGGTGATCCATATGTATAATCGTCTCTTTTCCCATCAAGTAGTGTTTCCAATTCTTGACACTTTGTACCAACACATATAGCTCTTTGTCATATGCAGGATCATTAGTTAAAACACCATTGAATGTTTTAGAATGAAAAGCGATAGGCATACCATGTTGCAAAATAATTGCGCCCATTGCATAATCACTAGCATCGATTTGTATATTGAAGCGTTGTCTCAAATTCGGTAATGCAAGGACCGGAGCTAAAATGATCTTGTATTTCAAAGCTTCAAAATCTTGCTATTTTTTACCTCCCCATTGGAAGCCTTTCTTCACACTTTTCACTGCATGCATAGGAGCTTCTATGGCAGAAAAGTTAGCAATAAAATTTCTACAATACTGAGTTGCACCTAATAAAATTCTTACCTCGGTTACTATTTTGGGAGTGGGCCAATTCACAATGGCTTCCACTTTAGAAGGATCAATTCTCAACTCGCCTCCTCCTACAATGTGTCCCAAATAAACCAGAGAATTCTTTCCGAATTCACACTTTGACATCTTAAGAAATAATTGCTCTTTCTTCAAAACATCAAGTACCGTTTTCACATGCAAGACATGTTCTTCTCTTGTTTTGTTGAAAATGAGTATATCATCTAAATACACAATCGCAAATTCAACAAGAAATGGACACAAAACATTATCCATAACACGCATGAAAGTCGTCGATGCATTACACAAACCAAATGGCATAACCAACCACTCAAAGAGTCCTTGTTTGGTTTTGAATGCAGTCTTCCATATGTCACTTTCTGAAATTCTTACTTGATGATATCCACTTCATAAATCTAACTTAGTGAAAAAAAATTCATCTTTCAGTTTTTCTAGAAATTCATCTATCCTTGGGAGTGGGTATCGATTATTTACCGTTATCTTGTTCAAAGCTCTAAAGTCAACACACATGCGCCAAGTCCCATCTTTCTTAGGAATCAAGACTATGGGTGAACCGCATGGCAAAGTGCTTGGCCTTATGAGTCCCTTGTCCAACATATCCTTTATTTGCCTCTTTATTTCAGCATTCTCCATTATCGACATGCGAGTGACATGTCGATGTTTGGAAGAGGAAAATCTTGTTGCAACTAAATCTCATGTTGAATCTCCCTTTTTGGAGGCAATCCTACTAGCTCCTGAAACATCTCATGATGTGCATAAACTACATCATATAAATCTGATTTAAACTTAGGATCACAATCCTCAAATGACTCATCATTAACATCAGCTTTAGGCTTAACCATTAGAAGAGCAAAATTCCTACTTGAATTCACCAGTCTCTTTACCTGTCCAACATTTACCATTTCAACATTTGTCTTCTTGCGATGTGCTCTAACAATGAACTCCTTTCCATCTTTAAATAAATGGTATTAGTTCTCATGGAGATGGAAGATCGTTTTCCTATCATACAATTAAGAATTTCCCAACACAATACCTATAATATCAAGAGGAACCACATCTAATTCAATTGTGTCAACAAAATGTGCAGTTATTGCAAAGCGCAATATGAACTTCTTTGAAATGTTTAAATTTGCATCCTTACAAATCCACCCAAGTGGATATGGTTTTGGATGTGGAATGGTCTCAAGACTAAGTTTCTTGAGAAAATCTTCAGATATTAAGTTTTCTTGTGACCCACTGTGTCAATCTTAGTATGTTTGGATATGACCCTCACATGAAACAGTTCAATACTCTCTTCTTAATTTGGAGCTTGTATGTGACAGTTTCATATACTAGTATTGGGTTTTATTCAATTTCTTTCCCCTTCATGTTCGTCAATCCCATGGCTGTAATTTTTGATTCATCACCTTAATCCTCTCCTAAGTCATGTTGAGTAGTAGCTGCAGTTTTCTTCTTCCCTTTGTTATTGTTATCTTGGGTCTCTTTTCAAGATGTAATTTCCAACATTTTTTCTCTTCATGGCCTTCTCTTGAATAATGTTTACAAACCACTCTCTCCCTCTTTCTTGATAGATGCATTCTTTTTTCCCTTACCTTTTGAGGTCTTCTCTTTGTTTTTCCCCTTAAAAGGTTTCTTCCTACTCTCATCAGTAATGATTTTCCCTCTAGCTTCTAGATGTGTGGCCTAAACACAAACTTCATCTAAGCTTGTAGAGTTGAACATGAGAATAGTATGTTTTAGGTAGCTATGTAAGCCTCCCATGTACTTGAGAAAAGTATGTTGGCTCTGCAAATCTACCCCTAATAAGAGAGCTCTTCTCCTAAATTCTTGGGTGTATTCTTGCACATTTTGTCCTTTCAATTGTCTAAAATTTTTCCAGTACATTATGGCTTTCTACATGTGAGCTAATGGATAAAATTGGTGTTTTATTGTAGTAATAAAATCAGTCCATGATAGAATAATATTACCATGCTTTTTGATCTCCTCCTTTGTCTTGGCTTCCCACCAAACAAGAGTTGCACCTTCCATTCTCAATGAAGCTAGTTGGATTTTGGTATCATCATCATGAAGGTTCTGAATTCTTAAATAGACCTCCAATTGCCTAATCAAATTTTCAAGCCTTTTTTAATTGACTTCACGATTAAACATTGGCAATTCAAACTTAACATCAAGTTTTATAAAAGGATTTTTACCAGTGTTCTTTGACTTGCGTGACTGTTGTGCTGAAGATGAAGTAGAGGATGATGATGATGAGGGTGAGGATGGTGAGTTTCCACTACCTCCATTTCCTCCATTTACCTTATTTGATTTATATTCATCATTGTGACCTCCTAATGATCCCTGACCTTCCTTTTGAATTTTGGATCATTCTCCTTCGAGTCTCTTATTCTTTTCTTGATAAAAGACTCTCACCATTTTACTCATTTCAAGGAATGCTTTCATGAACACTCTTTATTCTTCTTTGTGATCCACCTCTTCATGGATTTATTCTTCTCCTGGAGGAATGCTTATTGCTTCTTCTGCTTCTTTTGTAGGTGAACTAGGTGGTGGAAAATGTGGCAATCTGACCCTTCTTTACTGTGGCTCACTTTGAGAACCTCTTGCTTCCACCAATTTTCCTTCTCCTCTCTTAAGCTTGAGCCTAGTAAGCATGAAAACCCTTGCAAATAGTTAAAAAAATATTCTCACACTAAAACACCAGAGATTAAACTCTAGCTCTGATACCAACCTAATCTAAAATGAGTGTATTAGTTTTTTGTGCTAAGTGTTCTTTCAGTAATAAAACATGTACAATTTTTCTCCATTTGTTTGCTTAAGGAATGAGTATTTTAACCATGAAAAATAGATGAATTTGTGAGTTTTAAGAATGAAAATAAGCCTAAACAACATTGTACAACAGTGTATAACAGAGAAATAACATCACACATAAGTTGTACACAGCAGGCATGATGAAGCAGTTCACCCTTCCTAGGCTACATCTGCTAGTTCAACTCCCAATGGCATGTCCCTCTTTGTAATTATGCTCAAAATTGAAAATACATGTGTTTACAAGCCTCTAATGGTTGTTCTCTCTGCACTAGTGGCTCCATAATTCTCAAATTAGTCTAGGTAGACCCTTTTTTTACCCAAATTGGTCGAAAATTGACCTCCCAAACTGTTTTTCCCAATATCAGCTAGAAAAACTCCACTAAAAGTGGAGACTGCACTTTTCCACAGTCCAAAAATAGCCAAAACCCCTAAATTTAATGGTGCACTCCAAATCTAACCGTCTGTTAACAATAACATTGAATGTTGGGAGGGGGTGGCCACATGCCAACCCCCAAAACCCTACGATCATAACTCTTGGAGCGGAACTCACGGTCTAACCACCTTGGAAAATACAGTTAACTAGAGTTCGGATCAAAGATCCCGTAACTGCTATCTTAACCATCGTCAAACTACAAGGATAGCCCACATGTGACAGAATTGGAGTGGTGATAAATGTTAAGGTTTTAAAATGGTTGGCGGAAGTTATAACCATGCGGATAACATGTGACTAGGAATGCCTGAGCAGTTTAATGTTAGTGCTTGTGGAACCGTCGGACCATATAAAATGCTATGGTTTAACATTGTTCCATGTGACCAGAAACCATGGGGCCGCCTGTGAGTTGGGACCGTCGGCAGTCCCCCCCCCCCTCAACCTTGAAACTTAAACAACATAAATTAATGAGACCGACATATATGTTAAGAAACAAATTAGAGAGGAGACGGTGGAAGGTCTTGTGCACACGCTGAAGGTTGTGCGGTCGAACCCCCTCAACCTCAAATAAATTTTGGTTAAACCTCTTGGGGACACGTGGCAACCTCCAGGCTTGCCACGTGTCACCCATCCAATGGTGTCAATTAAAACCAATACATCTCCATCCAACGGTCCTAGTTGCGCTACATGGCGAGATTTGATTGGATTTGGGAAAAGGTAATATTCTAAGTATATCCCAGTCACCCTATCACAAAAAATTTAGATGTTTAGGAAAACAAACAGAACACGATATCTTCCTCATACGACATCAGTTTTCGAAACCTCTTGCGGCGCCAAAATCGCAACAACGAGACATTTATAGTCGCTCAGGTTCAGTACAGTTTCAAGCACTTTCAATTTTGAGAAAAGCACATGATCTCTTGATCAATTATAATCTTGATTATTCATGCCTTTAAATTTCATGTTATGATAGCTAATGAATAAAGATCTGACCAAACCATTTAATCTTGGCAGATCAATAGTTAGGTAGAGAATAAAAATGAGCTCATAATTTTAATATGAGCCATTAGAAGATATAATGTTAGCAATAAGTTACTTTTCTTATCAAAAGAAAATAAAAGGGCCAGCAAGCTCAAATGCACCCAATAAAGGAAATAAAAAATGTTAGGATGAATAAAAGGGTAGGTAGAGTACTTTTCAAAAATTATATAAGCCTCAATATGCTTATTCATTATCAAAACATTTTCTAAACACCTTTCCCTTGGTAAATCCTTTTTTCCTCTCTTGGAAACCATTTCCCCTTAATAAATCCATTTTTCCTCTCTTGGAAACCATTTCCCCTTATCCTAAATTCCCTTCCCCTTTAAAAAATCCCCTTCCCATTGCTAAACCCCTTACTCCCTTAATAAAGCTTCGCCTTTTCATAAAAATAAAAAACCCACCTTTTCATAGTCTAAAAACATAAATATATTAATCGAGCCCCACTTTCCTTTGATTCAACAAACCCCCCCCCCTGCTTAATATATTTCACAAACCCCTTTCATGTTATCCCTCTGCCTATCTATTACCTGACCCCACCTCTCTTTGAAAACTACCAACTCCTCCTACCACCTCGTCACCATTGATAAGATCTAATGGCCTACGAACCCTTTCACACTCCCCATTGTTCGAAGTTTAAAATAGAAGGGGGGTGCAAAATTGGTGGTTTCATTCCCCCACTCCCCTGCCACGCGGCGTTTCCTCATTCTATCGCAAACCCCCATTCACAAATTACTAAGCCACCTTTCGCTGTGCGATAAACCACCAAACCACTTCCAAGGCGTGTGAAAAACCATTACTATTTGAAATAATATAACCCCTGTGCCATGCAATAAAACCCATTGTTCAAAAATAATAAAACTCTGCCCTATTGCATTATTTTCATATTTTCTGTTGATTTTCGAAAGAAACTGAAAAAGTCATTTCCAACCATAATTGAAGCCTGCCGCTATTCAAAGCCCTTCCACAACCAAATTATCGATATTCTAGGTAATTCTGAATACCTGACACCATCAAATAAGATTATTAATTCAATAATTGAGCCAAATTAATGGCTTCTCAAAGAATCCAAACTATAAACCCTTTGAAACCACCCCTGTTAGATGTCGATCACACTCCTTTGACCGATAAGGACTTTGAAATAAATGACACCATGACTAATAGCAACCTTTTGGAACTCGACTGTTGGAGCCATGAAAAATTTTCTAATCAGGCAGATGATATTCATCTGTGGGACTCTAACCTACCAAAATACACATTTTGACAGACCTATAAGTTCCGTCAACTCAGAAGACTGTGCCAACTCAACTATTTTCCAAATGAAAGAGCCATAGTCACCCCTAACCAATAAATCCTATTTACTATCACTGCTCAATCCATTAATCAAATGATGCAAATTCAATTTCAACCACATGGAGTGAGTTTTTCCATTGAAACCCTTACTTAGCTTTGCCTAAAGCTATATTTTCCTAAGAGGTTTTAAATATTTAATAATTTCCTCCCTCAATCATTACAAACACCTAAAAACAACCTTTCATACTATGCTACCATGTTTTCAGAAAGAACTAGACAAATTGTGACCATGATGTCCTGTATTTTATGATATTTCACTTATGAGTGGGTAGATGAATCGATCATTGGTTTCCTCTCTACCTTTTTCCCATGCTAGCCTCCATCTATACTTTTCAACTTTTCCCAGTTCCCAGTAGATGTCATGCATGATCAACTGATCAAACTGCTAGAATAAGGAGTGTGCAAGTACTCCTCAATATTGTTTCATTTGTTCATATATTTTCAGTCAAAAAGGTTTGCATTCAAAGGACAAAGAGGGTAATCTCCAATCTATTATCTTTTGGACATCATCGATCAAAAAAGATTCCACTGAATTCAGTTTCAAAGACTTTATTGATTCTTTTGTATATCCAGTAGTTAATATGCTTAACAATAGCATTCAACCCAGAATCAGTGAAGAAATAAAATAGTTCCTACAGTTATCAGATCAGAGCAAAACAAGAGACTGTTATTTATACCAGAACCACACAGAGATCAGAGTGTATGGAAGCCAATCAGCCCCTTACAAGCTTCCCCCTCCCAATGAGGATATTTTCTTTAGATTACATCAAGCGTAACTTTAATTTTGATGAGATAAATTTCCTTTCAGCCAAAAAGAAAACTCAGTTCAAGATAAAAAACCAACTAGGGCCTTTTATATGCAATAGTAGGAATGATGGAAAGGAAGCAGAAATATGCCTACAAGATTTAAAGTTCAGAAACAGTTTCAAATGGTCATATGACCCCTTAGGTGTCATAAACAAATTAAGAGTTAAGTTCAAACTGACCCCTTTCATCCATGAATCTAAGCCTGAAATTGAGAAATATTCCAACCAGTCAGAGTGGTTGGAAAACACTCTACAGGAGGTTGAGAAGCAACTTGATACTAGTTCCATCCTACTTACTCCAGCCCCACAGGATAGAAATTAAAAAAGTGCTAGAGAATAAGGTTATTATTCAGCAGAAACTACATATGATAGTAAATTCAATCTCATGTACAGAAAGAAAACAAAGCTAAATCGAGTGATAGAGAAAGAAGAGACAATTGAAACCATTGAAATAGATATTGTTATCAGGGATGATGCACCTACAACACGTTCAGAAGAAACAACTCTTCCATCAATTTCCAGTGCACAAATTATTCAAAAGCAAAATATTGCGGAGATTTCATCATCCAACAAGCCAGTTGAGAAAGAAAAGGATATCATGGAGAAATGTAAAGATATTAAAATCATAAATGAAGCATTGAAGGTTGTTACATATGCACAATACTAGAATAAAACTCCGAGTGATCAAAATAGATTTCTTTCAACTTTTGACCTCAAAACAAGGAAAATGCAGATGACCTTCCTACAGCCAAAGGTGCAGGCCCCCAAGACTTCAGAAGATTATAAAAAAATAGCCTTTGAATTTTCTACCAAAGTTTTGCATCCAATTGACCAAATTGAATTTCACAAACATTCAGGAGAGATGATATATGTTGAGATTCAACAAGATGATGAGCTTAGTGAAAAGAGTCGCCTTCACTAAGTGGGCCCGCGGCTATTTTTGGCACAAGTCTATTTTTAGACTATGTTTATTTTTAGACATGATGACAATATTTCAGAAGTTGTAGGATGCTATTTGTGGATGGTTGATCAAGTTGGAAAAATAGATGAAATTCTGTTTTTAGAATATTGGGAAAAGTCTATTTATAGATCACTGATCTAAAAATAGATGCATGTTGATTATTATTAGCTCTTAATAATAATTAGACACTAAACAGCAACTTATTCTCTTGGAGCACTTTTTTTCAGTGCACAGATGTGGCACATCAGTGGACTAAGGGAATTACGCAATTCCCAAGGGTTTACTGGAGCTAATGCATGGAGGACTCAGTTAGAACTCAAGTGGAATAGTTATGACACAATTGGAAGAAGTAGTTATGGAGTTGTTTTCAGTTTAACTCAGTTAGACTCAGTTGAGCTAGTTGTATCTAGTCTAACTGATTGATACACTAGTGAGAGTGGAGTGAATAAATTATTTAATTAATTCACAAATAATAACTCATTAATCAACTGAACAATACAACAGTTAACTACAGTGCATGGAAATTTCATTGGAGACCCAGCGGAGAGATAGGTGAAAGGGCAAGATATACTATCTGTTGTGACTATAGTGATGCATTGATTGCATCACACACACATTGGAGTTGCAAATGAGGATTGAGCAGTCAAGGAAAGAGTAATTTGAATTCATTCAGAGTTATACTTTAGCAGGGATTGTGCAGTGGAGGCAAGTTAGCAAGAGGCAGAGATTGGTGCATGGATTTGCAAGATTGTTCCTGATTAGTGTATGACGATTGTATTGTACTGAGAGCTTGATAAGCTTTGTATGAGGATTGTCATATGATTCCATGATACATAATATATAGTTGGGGTTTTCAGCTTCAGGCTTTCCCGGTTAAAAACTGTGTTATGTGCGATTATTTTTATTTATGCTTTACATGTGTGTGCAATTAAATTTTCCACAAAAGATTAACAAGTGGAATAGATTCAGTATCTTGCATAAAGTTAAATAGTGCTAGATCAGGTGGATCTAGGGCATATGCATTCTTAGTGCATATAATTTCTACATGGTATCAGAGCATTGTTAATTTAAGATTGAAATTATAAAGTGAGTTTCTGCTGGTGGACAATTCGAATTTGCTACAGAAGATTCTTGGTGCAGAAGTTGAGTATACATTGAAATGGATTTCAATGGGTTGCGGTTGGAGTATGCCCTTGATAGGAGCTCGAATTACATAGCCTGGAAGGATATGATGGAGGCATTGCTGGAGGATAATGGACTGAATGAGTTCATCGATAGCGATGTTCATAAGCCAGGATCTAGCGATGCTGCATTACTTGACGCGTGGAAAAAGAAGACAGCAAAGATGAGGAGGATTCTGTTGGAAGGTGTGAAGGACCATATTGTGTCCAACCTTCACGGTAAAGCCACTCCATTCTTAATGTGGAAGGCTTTGACAAACTTTTTCCAAAGCAAAAGTGACCAGAGGAAGTTGGTGCTTAAAGACAAGCTCAAAAAAATAAAAATAGAGAAAGGCGACAGTATTCCAAAATACCTCACGAAGTTTGTCCACTGCAAGGATGAACTGGGAAGTGTGGGGGTTCCTATTGATGATGAATACTTGGTGAGCTTGGCTCTCCTTGGGCTTTTGAAGAGTTGGCATAGCTACGAAGACTCTATCAATGGACCGGAGAAACTACCGATATGGGAGCGACTTTGGTCGGATCTTGTGTAGGAGGAGATAAGGTGGGGTACCAGGGATGGATCTTCATCGAAGAATGAAGATGAAGAGAATTACGCTTTGGCTGAAAAATCAAGGAAAGGGAAGGGGAAGAAACATCCTTCAAAATCCGAAGCTAAAGGCAAGAAGCAGGATTTTTCCAAAGTGAATTGTTTTCACTGTCACAAACATGGACATTTCGCCACTAACTGTCCACAGGAGAAGAAGAACAAGAAGGCTGCTAGATCTGCAGCTAGAGAGACCTTAGCCTCACACTTTGAACTTGATTTCTCTTTGATCGCATTCTTGGTTCAATCTGTATGGGATCAGTGTGGTATCTTGATAGTGGTGCGTCTTTACATATGATGGGAGACAAAGAGTTGTTTAGTGACTTGGAGGAGAAGGACCTCCAGATGCATATAGAGATGGGAAATGATGGTCGGTACAGTGCGACTGGCATTGGGACCATTACCTTTGAGAGGGAGTCTGGTAATCCATTCTTGTTGAAGAATGTATTGCATGTTCCAGGTCTAAAGAAGAAATTGGTCTTAGTCGCAATGCTGGAAGACAAGGGCTATGATGTTGTTTTTCAGTGAGGGAAAATCCTTCCTTCGACCAAGAAGATAGGGGTTTGAATTAAGAATCTCTACAAGCTAGAGGTAGATGGCTGCACTGAAATGGTGGGCAAAGCAGAAGAAGTGGTGAGTCGGGATGAGAGCGAATTATGGCACAGGAGATTGGGCCATCTTCACCATGGTGCTTTGAAGATTTTGTAGCAGATTTCTACTGGACTTCCCAAGGGTACTCTTGTGCATCAGTGCAAGGGATGTACTATGGGTAAGTTTATGAAGACCACCTTTCATGAGAAGGAGAATCGTGCTTCGGTGATCCTGGAGAGAATTCACACAAACGTGTGTGGACCTTTCTCGATTTCTTCAATAGCAAAACACAGGTATTATGTTATATTTTTTATGACTATTCTCATAGATGTTGGATATTATTCATGCAGAATAAGAGTGAAACGTTCTCAAAGTTCTATGAGTTCAAGGCATTGGTGGAGAGGAGTCGGGGAAGCAATTGAAAGCTCTACGAAGCGATAATGGTAGTGAATACATCTCGAGTGAATTCAAATACTTCTGTAGCAAAGAAGGAATTCGAAGAGAACTCATAACGCCTCATAACCCACAGCAGAATGGGGTCGTGGAGATAAAGAACAGAACGATCGTGGGTGCTGCACAAGTGATCCTGCATGACCAGGGCCTATTGATGCACTTGTGGGCGGAAGCATGCAACACTGCGGTTTATGTGAAAAATAATTTTCCTCATAGAGTACTTGGCATGAGTACACCTGAAGAAGCTTTTACTGGTAAGAAGCATGATATTTCTCATTTGAATATTTTTGGCTCACCTATTTACATTCATGTCACGAAGGATTCCAGGAAGAAGTTGGAGCCAATTGCAGAAGTTGGGATATTTTTGGGGTACACAGAAAGACCCCATAACTATCGTGTGTATTTTCCAGACAGTCGGATAACTGTTGTGCGTTGGGATATAAAATTCAATGAGGTGAAAGCCATGAAGTTGTAGCTTGAGAGGGAGCTACACTTTCATGCGGAGGAGAAACTTCTTGTTCCCAAATATGAGCCTCTGGATGTGGAGCAGCCACAGGAGGACATTCATGGAGTGGAGGATTCCACTCATGCATAACCAAACATCAGACAAGGCAGAAAGTGTACCATAGAAGCTGAGAGACTGAAGCTTGATGTGGCACAGAATGTAGGAGTCCCTACATCACAGCACAAAAAAAGACAGTCACCTAACCGATTTACTGGATACATGGCTCTTATGAGAAAGTGTATCATGACAGAGCCATCTTCTTTAGAAGAAGCAGTGTAGGAGCCCACATGGGTAGATGCCATGGTGGAGGAGTATGACTCCATTGTCAGAAACAATGCTTGGGAGATTGTTCCAAGGCCGGTGGAAAATTTAGTTGTAGGATCAATATGGATCTACAAGGTAAAGCAAGATGTTGATGGGAGTGTCAAGAAGTATAAGGCAATATTTGTTTCCTAGGGCTTCTCACAGTTTGAGGGGATTAACTATGAATAAATCTTTGCACCTGTCGCAAGGTATTCTTTCATACAAACCATCCTTTCTCTCTCAGTGCAGATGGGTTGGCACATTCATCAGATGGATCTGAAGACTGTGTTCCTTAATGGGATCATTGAGGAAGAGGTTTACATTGAACAGCCTGAAGGATTTGAGATCTTCAGTAGTGATTCGCACGTGTGCAGGCTCAAAAGAGCACTGTATGGGCTGAAACAAGCACCCCGTTCTTGGTACACTCAGATCGACAGCTATTTCACTGGACTTGGCTTCACCAAGAGTGAGGCGGATGCAAACCTGTACCAGATTATGGTGGAGGGTAAGATTTTAATCATTGTACTTTATGTTGATGATCTAATACTAACAAGTTATGAGCAGTTGATACACTCATGCAAGGAAGATCTTGCAAAGGAGTTTGAGATGAAGGATTTGGGCCTCCTTCATTATTTCCTTGGATTGGAAATATGGTAGTGGGAAGGTGAACTGTTTGTGTCTCAAGGCAAGTATGCCCGGGAGATACTAGAGAATTTTCACATGCAAGGCTACAAGCCTATCGACACTCCTCTTCCAAGAAATTGGAATAAAGAGGATGCTTCATCGGCAGAGGTAGTGGATGCCACTTTTTATCGACAGTTGGTGGGTTCTCTCATGTATTTATTCAATACAAGACCAGACATATGCTATGTGGTGAACCAACTTTCACAAGCGATGGTTAAGCCTACCAGGCTCTTTTGGAAGGTAGGCAAGCATGTCCTGAGATATCTCAGGGGCACATCTGAGTATGGTTTATGGAACAGACAGATGGATGAGGTGAATTTGCATGGCTTCACAGATGCAGATTGGGCAGGAAGCCCAATAGACAAAAAGATCACATTTGGAGGGATTTTCAGTATCGGATCTACGAAAATTTCTTGGTACAGCAGGAAACAAAGATCCTTGGCACTCAGTTGAGCAGAAGCGGAATAAATGGCAGCAATTCAAGTTGCATGTGAGGCTATCTGGATGAGGAAGATTCTGGTTGGTTTGTTTGGTTCACATTTATATCCCACAGTGATACATTATGATAATCAGAGTTGCATTAAACTCTCAGTTAATCTTGTGTTTCATGATAGATCTAAACATATTGATATCTGATATCATCATATCATAGATTGTGTGCAGCAGAATATCATGTTGCTTCAGTACATTCCTACGGAGGATCAAGATGTAGATATTCTGACGAAGGCGCTCACCAGGAGCAAATTCGAATACCATAGAGGTAGGACCGGGGTGAAGGATAATCCCTGTCTTGTTGAGAGGGAGTGTTGAGATTCAACAAGATGATGAACTTAGTGAAAAGAGTCTCCTTCACTAAGTGGGCCCGTAGGCTATTTTTGGCGCAAGTCTATTTTTAGACTATGTCTATTTTTGGACATGATGATCATATTTCAGAAGTTGCAGGATGCTATTTGTGGATGGTTGATCAAGTTGGAAAAATAGATGAAATTCTATTTTTAGAATATTGGGCGAAGTCTATTTATAGATCGCTGATCTAAAAATAGATGCATGTCGATTATTATTAGCTCTTAATAATAATCAGACACTAAATAGCAACTTATTCTCTTGGATCACTTTGTTTCAGTGAAAATATGTGGCACATCAGTGGAATGAGGGAATTACGCAATTCCCAAGGGTTTACTGGAGCTAATGCATGGAGGACTTAGTTAGAACTTAAGTGGCAGAGTTATGACACAATTGGAAGAAGTAGTTATGGAGTTGTATTAAGTTCAACTCAGTTAGACTCAGTTGAGCTAGTTGTATCTATTCTAACTGATTGATACACTAGTGACAGTGGAGTGAATTAATTAGTTAATTAATTCACAAAAAATAACTCATTAATCAACTGAACACTATAGCATTTAACTACAGTGCATGGCAGTTTCAGTGGAGACCCAGTGGAGATATAGGTGAAAGGGCAAGATAGACTATATGTTGTGACTATAATGATGCATTGATTGCATCACACACACATTGGAGTTTCCAATGAGGATTGTGTAGTCAAGGAAAGAGTAATTCAAATTCATTTAGAGCTATTCTTCAGCAGGGATTGCGTAGTGGAGGTAGGCTAGCAGGAGGCAGAGATCGGTGCATGGATTTGCAAGATTGTTCCTGATTAGTGTATGACGATTGTATTGTACTGAGAGCTTGATAATATTTGTATGAGGATTGTCATATGATTCCATGATACATAATATTTAGTTGGGGTTTTCAACTTCAAGCTTTCCCGGTTAAAAACAACTGTGTTATGTGCGATTATTTTTATTTATGCTTTACATGTGTGTGCAATGAAATTTTCCGCAAATGATTAACAAGTGGAATAGATTCAGTATCTTGCATAAAGTTAAATAGTGTGAGATCAGGTGGATCTAGGACATATGCATGCTTAGTGCATATAATTTCTACAATATATTCAACAATGACACATAAAGTTCTAAGTGTTCAAAAGTTGCAGAAATATCTAGAAAATTTAAAGTCATAGTTAAAGCTAGAGAGAGCCTCATCACAAGAAAAAGACAATAGGATAAAATCAGTAGAATATTTGGTAATAGAAGTTGGTTATAATCCAAAACCAATCAAAGAAGAAGAAGAACTTATAAAGAAGAAAAATGCAGACATAGATGCACTAAATAAATAGCTAAAATTACCAACTATTGAGCATCCACAAACCGAGGAGGTTTAGGAGAAAAATAATCAAAAGGATGAAATGATGAATCTAATCATTCAGTTGACAGCTCAGTGGAGACAGAAAAAGATAAATTTGTGCAAGAAAAACATGCCAGTATGGAAGTAGTTCCCATTACTGTTATTCCTATAGCATCTACATCAACACCTGTGTCTACATAAGCTCTAGAAACTACAGCAACACCAATATCTACTTCAACAACAGCGTAATACCAACAACCCATCCCACTGATGAGGCCAAGAAATTAATCAAAGCAATGGAAGATATGTCCATTCAGACTACAGAGATTAAGAAGCTCAAGGAACAGGTAAAGAGTTTAGAAGATGGAAAGAAATTGGCAGAAGCAATGCATCAAGCAGAAGTACAAACTTTACAAGCTAGAAAAAGAGTTTTCACTAAAAGAACCTTTAGCCCAAGCAAAAAAAAAAAATTGGTTCAATATCATTAACTCAGTTAATGATATTTGGCCTTCTATATAGATCATATTTGAGCATAATGACTTGATGAAGGAAGCTTGTGATGCAATTCAGAAAGTTAAAGCCAATCTTGGAAAGAAACCATAGGAAGCCTCGGAAATAATCAAATTCCTTAATTCCAAAAATAAGTATGAATTAGAAGAACTTGAGATAGCTGACAGAACAGAGGCTATATTAGAGGTGGAGAAAGTAATTTCCAAAATAAATTTGATGATACAACTTGAGGAGAAATGTCAAACTATGGAACTCGCCATGAACAGGTTTATGAACAAGTTTGATGTATTGAGATAGAAGGGTCTGCCTAATCCTCTGGTAATAAATGATAAACTCATGAGACATGAAGATTATGATAAGAGGATGTGGGAAGTAGCTAAATAAACTTCCAATAGTTCCTCAATGAAGGGAATCCCCACAGGAAAAGTTCTCCTTCAAACTTTAGAAAACTTCTTTTACCTCCAGCATGAGGTAAATCACCTTTTTGTAAATAAGCCTACGTTTTCCAAATATACAAAGGCACATGAGATTTACCACAGGATGATGAAAATCAAACTCCCAGATGAAGAAACATGGGAGAAATTGTGTGAGTTACTATAAAGGGTGAAATAACATACAGGTGAAAGAATTCACAGATAAAAGAGCAGACAAGATAGATGAAAGAAACAAACAGGAAACAGCAAGCAAAGAAACAAGGCCATATTTCAGTCAGTTAAAAGGTGTCACTATATTCTTGCATAAAGATATTTATTTTCCTTGAATATATCCTAGTTAGTTGACATTATATTTTTTGAAATATTTTGTATAAATACTTCATCATTCGAAGTATCGAGTGTGGATTTCTAAATATTTCCATAGCTGAATGATCTATTGCCTAAGGGTTATCGTACCAACTTCCAATTGATAGACAGAACCATTTATAAAGAAATCTCTTTATAGGATTCATGTGTTGAGCTATCTCAACGAAGTATAAATTTCAATTGTTCATGTTCTATTTCTAAGTATTCCATAAACTTAAATCTGTTCTAAATTTGAATGTTATAACAAGAGTTTTACTGCAGAATTTTCTTTAGCATTACACTCTGTTTTTAACTGTTATACATTTCCATGTTTTCTTCTGATATCCAGTTTAGAGAATTCTTAATTTCCCTTTTATCCCGATTGAATCTTCATTCTTCTTCATTATATGGTTTAAGGAATTCTTAATTGCTCCTTGATCCCGATTGAAAAATCACTTCACCATTCAACCCTAAGATCTGATATTTCTCACCTATCTTTCCCTATAACACTTTTTTTATAATTTGATTTTATTCTGTTTTCAAAGCATATTGACTCGAGAGCCCAATTGAAAATGGAAAATCACCTATTCATCTAAATCATTAATCCCACCAATAAATCAAAATCATTTATGCATACCTAGCCTAAAATCAATTAAATAAACAAAGTTAAATCATTAAGAGAGAGCCCTCTCTGAGTTTAGGAAGGCTAGATCCTAAGCTCCAAAAGTGCTTTGTAGTTACCTCTGATATTTCTTTTTAACACCTAGAACAACCTTTGGAAATTTCAGAGTGATAACATATTGGCGACCATACTGGGGAAGATTTAGTCCCTAGCTAAAACAAATCTTAAAGGAAACAATTTTCCTCATTTTTCACATTATGGTTTTAAAAAGGTTGTTTGAATTTATCATTATAAGTTAAAATTCTGGGTTCTAAAAGAACATATTATACCAGAGCTCATCCTGATCCACAACTTGCTACAATTGTTGATGATCCTAACAGAATTTTAAGAAAACCTAAAAAAATAGAGAATCAAGGAAGTAGTTGTGAGTTAATAAAATCAAATTCACTTCCTAAGGAGTTATCAAGCATACAGGATATTCAATTTGATTTATCATTTGAGCATTCTTTATTTCGTACCAAATCTGAAATCTCAGTCCATGATATTGTAATAGACCCTAATTTTATTCAATTTATTGAATCAAAGAAGAATATTATGCAACTTTATTTAGATCAATAGGTTCTAGATACTTTTGAAAAACTTGATGTTTTGACCTCAACTTTGATGAAAGGTATAGACGAAGCCTATTTTCAACGGTCATTTGAATTAGCTGCCTTAACTGTTGTTACCCCTAAGTTCTCTACAGTATCTTTATAAACTGTAAATACAGCTCCATTTAGTTCCACCTCACCTATAATCTCCACCATAGTTCATTCCACAAAGCCATTCATACCTAAAATTATTCTCCAACCTAAAGTTTCAAGTTCATCTTCAAACGTTTCGAGTTCATCTTCAAGCACTGCTAATTTACCTCCCAATCAAGCTAAAGTATTAACCATGGCAGCCGGATTTTCTCCTTTGGCCTTACAGGCACCTTTACATGCCATGCCACAAGATTACCAGAGCATATTTTTCAGTTCGATGGTACTGGTCAATATACTCCTCAACAACATGTAGATAAAATGATATATTATTTTGAGTTACATGAAGTTGATGAGGCCAATGTTCAAATGATATTATTTGCACAAACACTAGTAGGAGATGTTAAAAAATGTTTTAAACATTTACCTGCTAATCATGTTGTTGATTTAGTTGCTTTCCACCAATTTTTCATAAATAGATGGGAAAGAAAGAAAAACCCTCTCCAGATATTATCTGAATATGAGAACATTAGGAGATATCCTAATGAATCAATTAGGATTACTGTACTAGGTTTAAAAACATTTACAATGCAATTCCATTGAATCTCATACCTCCACCAGACATGGCCTTGATTAAATTTTAGATGGTTTTGATGTTGACATGTCCTATCGGTTAAGAGCAAAAAACCCTGCAACTTTAGAACAGATGCAGAGTGATGCAGTTAGTGTAGAAGATAACTTACTAGCTAAAAAATCTAGGATGAGGAATGAGAGGAGAGTGACCATTAAGGAAGAACCATCCACTTTAGATATTAAGATATATATTTTAGCCAAAAATGTAGAAATAATAATGGATAGACTAGAGAACATGGAAAGAAAACCTCAGTGGGAAAATCAACAAGGTACCTAAATTAGAAATCCCAACTTTAGGAAAAATCCTAATACTGGTAAATAAAGAGAAGTTGTACCTGATCAATAGATTAGACCACCTTTACAGGAAAATTATGCTAAAATTTCACAATGGCATGAATAATACCAAGACACCCAGATAAACTTAATGGGAGTAAAAAATGAAGATGTCATTTTTCTTACCCACCAAGAACAAGAGTTGTACATGTTACAGCAATTACAATTAGAATCTGGAGAATCCTTTGACTACAAACAAGGCTATGAATGTGCTATCTACGAAGTTCATAAACAATATAGCCTTAGAAGCAAAAAGAACACAGAGGTTCCTATTAAGAAATCAATCCACACCCCAACTAAGAAAGCAATAGAAGCTCCTGTGACGAAAATTATACAAATTCTCCCTAGAGAAACTCAAAATACTTCCAACCCAAATATTGTAGAAATCACATCAACTCCTACTCAAATTGTTCCAGCCAAGGAAGTTGAAAACAAAACAGTTGCCACACAAACTGAAATACCAAGTCTTGATAAAGAAGACAAAAACACAGAAACCACAATTGGTAAAGATGAAATCATTAAATTAGGCAAAAATCAAATTCCATTCAATATCAAAATTAAGATATCCAAATTGAAAATACTAGTTCCTTTAACATAGCTAGTGAAAAATGACTCATACAAGGAAAAAATTACTGAAACATTAAACATAGGTGAAGGCGAAGATGTTGTCAACCTCAATGATGATCAACCTGAGTTATTATTCGGTCCTGAAGTAAATGGAAAACATCAACAAGGGGGTTTCCCCCCATTCTACATTAGCTTAAACATTCATGATAAAATCTTACATAATGCTCTGTTGGATTCAGGAGCATCTCATAACTTAATGCCTAAAGCAATTATGGAAAAATTAAACTTAGAAATCACAAGACCGTACACAGACATGTTCTCCTTTTATTCTAGTCAAGTCAAATGCCTTGGCCTGATAAAAGATGTATGTGTAACTCTAGTCCAGTGCCTAGAAAAGAGTATCGTTATGGACATAGTATTTGCTGATATCCCTCCCAAATATGGCATGTTATTATCTCGATCATGGGGAGAAAAACTACAGGGATCTCTACAATTAGACATGTCATATGCTACCATTTCTATGTTTGGTCAACAAAGGAAGCTATATAGAGAAACTTTGATGAAATAAATGGTAATTAGTTCAGAAAGACCACAGAATTATCCTGTCTATTCCTTTCATTATGATCTAGACTCATTTATCTTATGTAATTTAGACAATGACAAAGATAAAATCACAGCTGTAGAAGAGAAACAAAAATAAGCCGATAGTGAAAACATAACACATGAATCTACATGGAATTTATATTTTGATGGCTATGTAAATAGATTAGGAGAGGGAGCTGGAGTATGGATCTACAATTTAGAAAATGATCATTCAGAAGGACACGCTTTCAGATTAAATTTGAAATGCACTAATAACATGGCAGAATTAGTGCTAGGCCTTCAAATCGTAATAAAACTTGGAGCTAAAAAAGTTTCCTTCATGGGAGACTTAGAACTCATTATAAAAAAATTCAAGGGAGAGTACCTTGTTAATAACCCTAGACTTAGCCGTTACAGAGAAACCATTCTAGACTTGATAAATTGTTTCCTTGAGACTGACTTTGTTGTCATTCCAAGAAAGAACAATATGCAAGAACATAGCTTGGCCACTTTTTCCAACACATGTAGGTTACCTTTTCAACCAAATCATCAGTACACGATTGAGGTAAGACATAGGCCAACCATACCTGATAATTTGAAGTATTGGAAAATCTTTTCGCAAGACTCACAAATTTATGATTTTATGAATTTTGAAGGAGAATTTCAGAACTGCAATATCAAAAATGACTGTACATTAGATTATACCATAAATAATGAAATAGTTGTAAATGATGTAAATAAGATAGAGCCAACTATGTTCACTAAAGTAGAAATAGAACAATTAGAAATAATAGAGATTGAGGAATCAATCAACGACGAATCAGAAGTTTTGAACCTCAAAGACAACATTTTTCCTAAGGGATTAGCCCGACTAGAAGACCTCTTTGACTCCAATAATGTAGCTATAAAACCTAAAACTAAACCTCTAAGGTCAAATATAGAGGAATGCAACATAGAAACAAAGGAAAATCCTATGCTTATCAAGTTATCTAAAGCATTACCTCCAGCTGAAAAGTTGAAGTACATTAGCTTGTTTAAAGAGTTCCAAGATATATTTGCCTGGATTTATGAAGACCTCAAGTCTTATGATACCAACATTATCTAGCATAAGATACCAATTAAAGAAAATCATAAACCCTTTAAACAAAAGCTAAGGATAATTAACCATGTCCTTATGCCATTAATAGAGAAAGAAGTTAAAAATATGTACGATGCTCAAATCATAGCACCCATCAGATATTATGGTTGGGTCTCTAATTTAGTCCCCACTAGAAAGAAAATAGGAGAAATCATACTATGTGTTGATTTCAGAAACTTAAACAAAGTATCACTAAAGGATAACTATCCTCTCCCTAAAATGGACCACATTCTCCAGAGGGTAGTAGGGTCATCCAAATTTTCATTACTTGATGGATTTTCTGGATACAACCAAATCCTAGTCTAACATGGAGATCAAGCTAAGACTGCATTCACTACTCCCTCAGGAACTTTCATGTACTTGAAAATGCCCTTTGGGCTGCTGAATGCTGGAGCATCATTCCAAAGAGCCATGGACATAGCTTTTGCAAAGGAAATCCATGAATTTTTAGTCATTTACCTAGATTATCATAGTGTTTTCCAAGTCATATAATGAGCATCTAGATCATCTAAGAAGAGTATTCATAAAATGCAGAAATTTTGGCATATCCTTAAATCCTAAGAAGTCACTTTTTGGATTAGAAGAACGAAAAATCATAGGACACATCATTTTGAAAGAGGGAATTAGAATTGATCTAGCTAGAATAGAAGCAATCCTAAATATTAGTCATCCTAGAAACATTAGATAATTACAAGCATTCTTAGGAAAAATAAATTTTCTTAGAAGATTCATCCCTGACTTAGCAGAACTAATTAGAAATTTAAACAACATGCTAAAAAAGGATTCAATACTTAAGTGGACAGTAGAGGCTCAAAGATATTTTGAAGCAGTGAAAGAAGCACTTACTGAAACACATGTCCTCATAAGTTCTAATTTTAACAGATATTTCATAATTTTTTCATTTTCTTCAAAGCACACCATTGCAGTAGTCTTGTTGCAAAAGAACGATGAGGGCCTTGAACAACCCATTGATTTATTTAGTAAAAATTTTAGAGATGCAACACTAAAGTATAATATCATGGAAAAACAAGATCTTTCTTTAATGAAAACCATAAAATATTTTAGAGTATACATTCTATACTCTCACATAATAGCATATGTTCCAAACTCAGTTGTAAAGCACATTCTAACTTAGAATGGGCTTGATGGAAAAAGAGGCAAATGGATTTCCACAATTCTAGAATGTGACATTGAAATCAAGCCTACAAAATTAATCAAAGGCCAAGGTTTGGCCAAACTCATGGTTAAATCGAATTGTGAAGCCTTCGACATAAATTTCATTGCTGCCCTAGATTATCAGGAAGAGATGGCGACTCCACAAATTAGTGAATCTTTCATAGATTCACCCTAATATGCAGACCTTACATTTGTTTTAATCAGCCTACAAGCTCCTCCTGGTTTATCTAGAACCAAAAGTAGATTCTTAAAAATGAAAGAAATGAAATATTGTATCTTAGATAAAGTTCTATTTTGGAAAGATCATGGTGGTATCCTATTAAATTTTTTATTAAAAAATGAAGCTGACAAAGTCATGTAGGAATTTCATGTAGGAGATTGTGGAGGACACCTATATTGAAAAAAAATTACTAACAAAATTTTGAGGGCAGGTTTTTACTAGCCCGCCCTTTTTTCAGATGTTCGAAAGTATGTGACCTCCTATCACAAATTTCAAATATTTGAAGGGAAAAAGAAACTCTTACCACTACCCCTCAAACCTATCTCAGTAGAAATGACATTTCAACAATGGGGTTTAGACTTCATTGGTGAAACTCACCCACCCTCCTCTACCAAAATAAATGGATTTTGATAGCCACTGATTACTTTACCAAGTGAATAGAAGCCATCCCTTCTAGACAAGCCAACAGAATTCGTCATTATTTCATTTCTTCAGAACAACATCCTTTCTATATTTGGATTCTCACAAAATCTCATCACTGATAATTTTGTTGCCTTCAAATCCAAGAAAATGATTTATTTTTGTAACCGATACCATATCACCCTAGGTCATTCCACTACCTATTACCCTCGAGGTAATGGACTAGCAGAACCTTCAAACAAAAGCCTATTCAATATCATCAAGAAGTTATTAGAAGATAACAGGAAAACTTGGAATACAAGGTTGGTTAATGCCCTATGGGCAGATAGACTAACTACTAAGAAATCTATTGGTACATCTCCCTATCAATTAGTATATGGGATGGATGTTATTTTTCCATCTTCATTAGGAGTGCCAGTAATGAAAATGATTCAAGAGTTGCAAGTAGAAACAAATGACACCCAAAGGAAGATGAACCAAACAATTCATTCACAACAAACCAGGGTAGAAGTTTATATCAAATCCTAAGTAATTCAAGACAAAATCAAGAAGATCTTTGATAATAAAACTAAAGCAGATGATTTCTTTATAGGTGATCAAGTACTCAAATGGGATTCTAGAAGGGAAGAAAAAGGAAAACATGGGAAACTTGACTTTCTCTGGAAAGGCCCATACATCATTTATGGTTACAAAGGCAAAAATGAATTTTTCTTGAAAGAATTAGATGGAACAGATCTACCAGGTGGACCAATCAATGGTCGAATGTTGAAGCATTATTTTTCACTAGACTAATCAGTAGTTCACTTGTTTTTTTTTACTCATTGTAAATACCATAGAAAATTTTAGATTGGAGTGGATGATTATCTTCTAAAGTTGAATCCTGAAAAGGAAATCTTAAGCTTTAAAAGATATACTATCATGCGTTTGAATAAAGGAGATCATAGAAAGAAGTTCCAAGCAAAGAAAAGTGAAAGTTCCAACACCACTGATCAGAAATTTCTTGACATCTCACAAGGAGATTCCGTCCCCAAATGGAGCCACTGTTAAGTTTCTATAATAATAGGGATCATAATTTTGAATTGGCTATGTTAAGTCTTGTAATATTGTGCATACCTTTGCATCTCTGCAAGTGTTTTCCATATTAAAAAATGAAAAGAGGGTGTGTCCTAAAAGAATAATCAAAGGACCAAAAGAAAGAAAGATAAAAAAGATATAAAATATGAACCCCATAAAAAGAAGCAAAAATAAATTCTGAAAGTGTTGCACATTGAGACTCCACTACTCTTAGTTTACTATACTTTTGTAAATAAAATTGTGTGAAGCTTGTCCAAAATGCCACAATTCATGATGATCATCCAATCTAATCTTGATCATTCATGCCTTTAAATTTGATGTTATGATAATTAGTGAATATGTTACCAAACCATTTAATCTTGGCAGATCAATAGTTAGGTAGAGAATAAAAATGAGCTCATAAGTTTAATCTGAGCCATTGGAAGATATAAGGTTAGAAATAAGATAGTTTTCTTACCAAAAGAAAATAAAAGGGTCAGCAAGCTCAAATGCACCTAATAAAGGAAATAAAAAATGTTAGGATGAATAAAAGGGTAGGTAGAGTACTTTTCAATGATTATATAAGCCTCAATATGCTTATCCATTATCAAAAACATTTTCTAAACACCTTCCTCTTGCTAAATCCATTTTTCCTCTCTTGGAAATCATTCCCCTTTAAAAAATCCCCTTCCCATTGCTAAACCCCTTACTCCCTTAATAAAACTACGCCTTTTCGTAAAAATACAAAACCCACTTTTTCATAGTCTAAAAGCATAAATATATTAAATGAGCCCCACTTTTCTTTGATTCAACCGCAACCCCCCCCCCCCGGCGCTTAATATATTTCATAAACCCCTTTTATGTTACCCCTCCACCTATCTATTACCCGACCTCACCTATCTTTGAAAACTCTGAACTCCTCCTACCGCTCGATCACCATCGATCAGATCTAACAGCCTCTGAAACCTTTCACACCCCCCATTGTTCGACTTTTAAAATAGAAAGGGGGGGAGGGTAGGGGGCGAGGGGTCTGAAATGGGTCATTTCATTCCCCCGCTCCCCTGCCACGCGGCACTTCCTCATTCTATCGCACCCCCAATTCCCAAACCACTAAACCACCTTTCACTATGCGATAAACCACCAAACCACTTCCAAGGCATATGAAAAACGATCACTATTTGAAAGAATATAACCCCTGCGCCATGCAATAAACCCCATTGTTCAAAAATAATAAAGCTCTGCCCTATTCCGTTATTTTTCTATTTTCTGTCAATTTGCGAAAGAAACTGAAAAAGCCATTTCCAACCAGAATTGAAGCCTGTCGCTATTCAGACCCCTTCCACGACCAAATTCTCGATATTCCAAGTAGTTCTAAATACCTGACACCATCAAATAAGCTTATTAATTCAATAATTGAACCAAATTAATGGCTTCCCAAAGTGTCCAAACTGTAAAACCTTTGTAACCACCCCTGTTAGATGTCTATCACACTCCTTTTGTTGATAAGGACTTTAAAATAAATGATGTTGTGACTGATAGCAACCTTTTGGAGCTCCATTTCTGGAGCCATGACAAATTTTCTGATCAGGAATATGATATTCATCTGTGGGACTCTAACCTACAAAAATACACATTTCCACAGACCTATCAGTTCCCTAAACTCAGCAGACTATGCCAACTTAGCTATTTTCCAAATGAAAGAGCCATAGTCACCCTTGACCAAGAAATCCTATTTACTATCACTGCTCAATCCATTAATCAAATGTTGTATATTCAATCTCAACCAGAGGGAGTGCCTTTTCCCATTGAAACCCTTACTTAGCTTTACCTAAAGCTATATTTTCCTAAGAGGTTTCAAATCTTTCAGAATTTCCTCCCCCAATCAGTAGAAACCCCTAAAAACAACCCTCCATACTCTGCTACCATGTTTTTAGAAAGAACGAGACAAATTGTGACCATGCTCTCATGTATTTGAGGATATTTCACTGATGAGTGGGTAGATGAATCCATCATTGGTTTCCTCTCTACCTTTTTCCTAGGCCAACCTCCATCTATACTTTTCAACATTGCCCAATTCTTGGCAGATGTCATGCATGATGAACTGATCAAACTGCCAGAATAAGGAGTGTTCAAGTACTCCTTAGTATTTTTTCATTTGTTCATATATTTTCAATTAAAAGTGTTTGCGGTCAACGTATAGAAACTGGACACAGAGGGTAATTCCCAGTCTGTTATCTTTTGGACATCCTTGATCAAAAAGGATTACATTGAATTCAATCTCAAATAATTTATTGATTCTTTTGTATATCCAATAGTTGATATTCTTAGAAATAGAATTCAGCCCATAATCAGTGAAGAAATTAGAAAGGTTCTACAGTTATCAGATCAGAGCAAAACGGGAGACTGGTATTTATACCAGAATCACTCAGAGATCAGAGTGTATGGAAGCTAATTATCCCCTTACAAGCTTCCCAAATACCTCTCAATGAGGATATTTGCTTAGAGTACATCAGGCATATCTTACATTCTAATGAGATAAATTTCCTTTCAGCCAAAAAGAAAACTCAGTTCAAGATAAAAAACCAACTAGGGCCTTTTATATGCAATAGTAGGAATGTTGGAAAGGAAGCAGAAATATGCCTACAAGATTTAAAGTTCAACAATAGTTTCAATGGTCATATGACCCCTTGGGTGTCATAAGAAAATTAAGAGTTAAGTTCAAACTGACCCCTTTCATCCATGAATCTAAGCCTGAAATTGAGAAATATTCCAACTAGTCAGAGTGGTTGGAAAACACTCTACATGAGGTGGAGAAGTAGCTTGATACTAGTTCCATCCTTCTTACTCTAGCCTCACAGGATATAAATTCAAAAAGGGCTAGAGAAGAAGGTTCTTACTCAGCAGAAACTACATTTGATAGTAAATTCAAGCTTATGTACAGAAAGAAAACAAAGCTAAATCTAGTGATAGAGCAAGAAGAGACAATTGAAACCATTGAAACATATATTGTTATCACGGATGATGCACCTACAACACATTCAGAAGAAACACCTCTACCATCAATTTCCAGTGCACAAATTATTCAAAATCAAAATAGTGCAGAGATTTCATCATCCACCAAGCTAGTCAAAAAATTAAAAAAAATATCATGGAAAAATATAAAGAGATTAAAATCAGAAATGAAGCATTGAAGGTTGTTACGTATGCACAATACTGGAATCAAACTCTGAGTGATCATAATAGATTTCTTTCAGCTTTTGACCTCAAAAAAAAGAAAATGCAGATGACCTTCCTACAACCAAAGGTATTGGCCCCCAAGACTTCAGAAGATTATAAAAAAATAGCCTTTGAAGTTTCTTCCAAAAATGTGCATCCAATTGACCAAATTGAATTTCAAAAACAGGCATGAGAGATGATATATTCAACCATGACACATAAAGCTCTAAGTGTTCAAAAGTTGAAGAACTCTCTAGAAAATATAAAGTCACAATTAAAGCCAGAGAGAGCCTCATCACAAGTAGAAGAAAACATGATAAAGTCACTAGAATATTTTGTAATAGAATTTTGTTATAATCCAAAAGAAATTAAAGCAACAGAAGAACTTATAAAGAATAAAAATGCAGACATAGTTTCACTAAAGAAACAACTAGAATTACCAACTACTGAGCATCCACAAACCAAGGAGGTTTTGGAGACAGATAATCAAAAGGATGAAATGATGAATCTAATCATTCAGTTGACATCTCAGCTAAAGGAAATGGAGATATAAATGGATAAACTTATGTAGGGAAAAAAAAGCCAGTATGGAAGCAGTTCCCATTACTGCTATTCCTATAGCATCTACATCAGCACCTGTCTCTACATCAGCTCCAGTAACTACAATAGCACTAGTATATACATCGGCAACACCAACAGCCCATCCCGCTAATGAGGCCAGAAAATTAATAAAAGCAATGGAAGGTATGTCCATTCATACTACAGAGGTTAAAAAGATCAAGGAACAAGCAAAGAGTTTAGAAGATGGAAAGAAATTAGTAGAAGTAATGCATCAAGCATAAGTAAAGAAAACGAATAGATTGACTAACAAAATTCACAAGCTAGAAAAAGAGTTTTCACTAAAATAACCTTTAGCCAAAAAGTTAAAGCCAATCTTGGAAAGAAACTAGAGGAAGCCTCTGAAATAATCAAATTCCTTAATTCAAAAAATAAATATGAATTAGAAGAACTCGGGATAGCTGAAAGAATAGAGATTATATTATATGTGAAGAAATTAATTTCCAAAAGAAATTTTATGATACAGCTTGAGGAGAAATGTCAAACTATGGAACTCGCAGTGAACAAGTTTATGAACAAGCTTGATGTATTAAGAGAGAAGGGTTTGCCTAATCCTCTGGTAATAAATGATAAACTCATGAGACATGAATATTATGATAAGAAGATGATGGAAGTATCCAAAGAAACTTCCAATAGTTCCTCAATGAAGGGTGTCCCCACAAGGAAAGTGCTCCTTCAAACTTTAGAAAACTTCTTTTACCTCTAGCATGAGCCTTTTCGTAAATAAGCCTACATTTTCAAAATATACATAGGCAGATGAGATTTACTACAGGATGATGGAAATCAAACTCCCAGATGAATAAACTTGGGAGAAATGGTGTGATTTACTATAAACGGTGAAAGAAAATATAGGTGAAAGGAGACAAGACAGATGAAAGAAACAAATAGTTAATAGCAATAAAAGAAACAAGGCCAGATTTCAGTCAGTTAAAAGGTGTCACTATATTTTTGCACAAATATATTTATTTTCCTTGAATAAATCCTAGTCAGTTGACAAGATTTTTTTTTTAATATTTTGTATAAATACTTCATCATTGAAGTATCGACTGTGGATTTCTAAATATTTTCGTAATTGACTAATCTATTGCCTGAGGGTTATTGTACCAACTTCCAGTTGATAGACAAAACCAATTATAAAGAAATTTCTTTACAAGATTCATGTGTTTAGCTATCTTAGTGAATTATAAATTTCAATTTTTCATGTTCTCTTTCTAAGTATTCAATAAAGTTAAATGTGTTCTAAATTTGAATGTTATAACAGGAGTTTTACTGTATAATTTTCTTAAACATTAAACTCTGATTTTAACTGTTATACATTTCCATGCATTCTTCTGATATCCGGTTTAGATAATTCTTAATTTCCCTCTGATCCTGATTGACTCCTTCATTCTTCTTCATTATTTGGTTTAAGGAATTCTTAATTTCTCCTTGATCCCGATTAAAAAATTACTTCACCATTCAGCCCTAAGATATGAAATTGCTCGCCTATCTTCCCCTATAACACTTTCTTTATAATTTTATTTGGTTTTGTTTTCAAAGCATATTGACTCCACAGCCCAATGGAAAATGAAAAAACACCTATTCATCTAAATCAATAATTCCACCAATCAATCAAAATCAAGCATACATAACTAGCCTAAAATCAATTAAAGAAACAAATTTAAATCATTAAGAGAGAACCCTCTCTAATTTTAGGAAGGCTAGATCCTAATCTCCAAATGTGATCTGTAGTTACCTTTGATATTTATTTTTAATGCCTAGAAAAACCTTTGGAAATTCCAGAGTGATAATAGTGTGGACGGTACTAATGGAGCCTCGGTATTGATTTGTACGAGCACACTCAATTCATCTCGGTATCAAGGGATTTCAAGGTAGTGATGAGTGTATTTCCTGTATTATGCATATATGGTGCATGCATAGTTAGTGCGCAATGACTTGTTACGCACTGGTGTGACCTTTTCTCCCATATGTGGAGGATGGTTCACTAGTGCTTGTGGGGCATGCAAAATAGATTTCAACTTATCTAAATCGGGACACAAATTGGTAGGGTTGTTGGCTACTTCACATAAAGCTCAAGGTGGAAGTGCCTTGGAGGAGGAATAATTTTAAGCTTCCACCTTCTTTCATTTTTTCTTATCCCTCTTGTTGGCACCAACTCGTGTCGATGCAAGGTTTGTTTGATTTGGGGTGGTTTCCTGAGGCAGAGTGACCAGAATGATGCCTATTAATGTGATACCTAAATTTGATGACACGACATGAGGAGCCAGATACCAGATTGGTATCACGACATCCATATTTGGAAATTTAAGTATTTCCATGACTTGGTGTGAGGAAAAACCACGTGACGGGTATAAGAAATGAGTTTGGGTGATTGTATATGGTAGGAACATGGAGTTAGCAGTTGCAACACTCGTGGTGTCTGGCACTAGTTCCTAACTCGGTGGGGTGTTTAATGAACTCATCATACACAATTGAGCTCCTATGGTTGCTGGAACATATTCCAACAACAAGGGGGGTTCTATAGGGTATGTACCAAGGAGGGTTGATGGTTTTAAATTATTCAGGCCTAAATTTTGTATAAGTTGTAATCAACTTAGGAGAGGATCCTACAAAATGTAGGACACCATCGAGGGCGGTTAATGTTTTCTTCTCATAATATGTGGGTTGGTAAACTATAACTATTTTCCCTTCATGGGGGGACATCAATACCCTGAACACGGAGGATTCCAATGCATTCATTGCATACATATAACCCTCTCCAATAAGGATGTTGTAATCTAAGTGTGCGTCCAATACTTCGATGTCAATGAGCATGATTTTTCCAGCGAGATATACTAAAATTTCTTGTTCTAGCCCTACGAAGGCTATAGGATGCACGTAATATGCTCTTACCATGATGTCGGATGGTTTCAGTTCCAGAGATTTTAATTTCTACCAAACTATTTTGGACACATTACATGTGGATTCTCCTTCATCAATAATGCAACGGTGAATGGTGATGTTCTAGATTGAGACCAGGATTTGGAAGGCGACTAACGATAGAAGATGTGGGCCAACTTTATCCAAATAAAAAACCATTATGCGATAATTTTCAGCGTCAATTGTGCCTAATGCAAAAATTAGTGCTTTCTATTGGGTTGGGCATGTTTGCAGGACTTCTAATGCTAACATAGCTAAGGGAGATTGAGCCAAGTCGTAGACTATGCTATAGGTATGAGAAGCCTTTGAGTTATCTCCTGATCGTCTTAAAGGCCTTTTGACCATTTTTGTCATGGGTTCTATAATAATTCGAGGGATGGTCAACTGTGCTATAGGTGTTTTTGTGGTCGAGGTGGATGGATTGGTTTCTTGGGGAGTTTCATAATTTATATTTCGCATTTCTAGGAGAATTTCTTCCCCTCGCATGTAAATGTAGTGATTATATTTATTATGGGAATTCCATTAAGGGGGATTTGAATAGTATTGTTGTTGTTGAGTATTAACCACTCCCTAATGGGGGAATGGATTCTGCATTACTACATGTTGTTAGATTTTCTCTCCTTGCCCCCTATTATCCTATATCCTTCTCAACTCAGGTAGGTTAGGACAACGATAGGAATAATGATTGTCCTCCCTGCAGATGGCACAAGCATGATTAGACTCTTGAATTTTGTTCTTGTTTTCCCTTTGTGGGTTGTTATTGGTCTAACCCTATTTTTTATTCTGGTTAGGGTTTCCCCTAATCGATGCTCGTAGAGGTTTATGTTCATTGTCCCCCTAGCCAGGCTCTCACTTTGATTTTCTCTTTGATTTTTTCTTGGAAGAATTAGGTGGGTTATCTATATTCACCTGGTTGAATGATGGTTGTTATAAAGTAAGGTAGATTTGCATTAGATTAACCCCCGCATTATTTTGTGTTGGTGGGTTATTATTTTGTTGTGCAGGGAAAGGAGAATATTGATTTCCTTGTCCCTGATTGGTATTTGAGTTATGGGAAGAGAGAACTACATCCATATTCCTGGAAGGGTATTGGTTTCCTTGTGGGGGAGGATTAGGCCCTCCGTGCACAGGCTGGTATTGGTTAACTTGGCTAACTGTATTCTACATCGGCATGGGGTGACCAATGTAATATCTTGGATGTTGTAATGGTGGTGTTGTTTGTGTAGCATGAAATGCTTGGCCACTGAACGAGTATCAAGGATACCGGTAGGTGTTGTTGGTTTGGTTTTTGGTTATGGAACCTATCAATCCATCAACAACATTGGATGCACTTGGTGCCTCTTTTTTGAAGTTTTGAAGGCAGGGGTCATATGGAAGGACATGATAGAGGTATCCAAAACATGTGTAGATAATCTCTAATTGTTGCGATTTAATGATAGCCTCCTCCTCATTTTGTGGGTTTGAATTAGGCACATATTTAGATATTTTTGAAGTAACATATATTAGAAAAATATTGAGGAGGATTTTCCCCTCTAGATTAGCTTTACACAAAGTCTGCCGTTTCCACCATTTGTGGATATGGTCCGATATGTGTATAATGGGTTTCTTTTTGAAGTGAGTAAGGAGTTCCATGCTCGAGTCCTGTCAAACTCGGAGTTGGAAGAATGTGAAAAAAATGGTGGCTATTGAACCAAATTTTGCATGTGTTCCAGATGGTTGACCTATGTACCACTTTGCTGCAGCCCTCGTAAGGGTGCATTGAAACAAACATAGACGAGTAATGTCTTATGTGATGCTATTAGAAGAACACCATAGGAAAAATATCATAACATGATTTCCAAGATTTTCTCCTTGCTTACCCTCAAATTTTGGAATGTCTGAGAGAAATTTGGTAAGCATTGGTGGCCAATTGGGGCCATGTGTTATAGGGCCATTAGTTAACTGGATTAAATCAGGTATATTTAAGGAAGCTAAAAATGGGACCTGAAATGTTTTTGCCATCACAAAATTATTTTGAATAGCTATATGTAAAGGGGCCCCCTGTGGGGAAGTATGAGGAGAACTTCCTTGATGGGTGTCTCATGCAATTTTCAGAGGAGTGGTGTGTGGGCTTCCCAAATGGGTAGCGCGTGGGGACCCTTGTAGGGTCGTGAAATGTGTTCTTTGACTAGGAGGGGCCCCGAGAAAAGTTGCATTAATAAAGTAAGACCCTAAAATAGTGGTTGTGTGGAGGATTCTATGCCTAAATGGTGAGAGACTGGGCACACATCCCGGTAATGGGGGGAGGTTTAAGAAACACCTAGATCAACGGGGTGTTGTGGGGTCCCCTATGGTGTCGATTAGTGTGACTTAATTTTTATTTCCCGAGGGAAAAATATCACTATCAATGCAATATAATAACATACATAAAACAAAGCAAAAATGGAAAGGTAATTTTCCTTTAGATTAAGCTATGTGATCAATCAAACAAAAAATGGTTTTTTTTTGCTTTTGCATATGATAAAAAATCCTATGAATACCTAATGTTCCTTGCCACTGTCAACGTAACTAGGCCATGTGAATATATCTTCTAATGGCCCACTTGAGAAACGTCTTGAAATAACTGATGACGCTTTCCAGTAGCCGAAGAATTGGCCAAGGTAATGGATGAGGCTTTATTGCATCCTGCACCTCCACCTATAGGGATGGATGCCCTAAGTTTGACCACTGAGATACCTTCGTCCAATGTGAGAAGTCAGTTCTTTATCTTCTTGGTAGTCAGTTACCATTATCGAGCACTAGATAGTTCTAGTATCTCTAAACACACTTGTACACACACTGGGCCTAAGTTGAACCCCCTCTGAATCGGGTTTTTGACGTGCTCGAGTAGTATTTTCCATGGGATGATGAAGGATTTGAAGCACCCTAAAAGTCAACTTATATGTTTCAAATATGTATCATGACCATGGCGTCTTATGGGATGCCTACCCCCAATGGTCCTAACTTTAACTATAATTTTTTTTGTGGCCCCTGTGGGGAAATCTAGTTGGTTCAAGTCATGGTTTCTTTTAGGAGTCTTTCTTCACTTATGGTTTCAGAATGTAAGCAAAGATAAAATAAGTACAAAAGTCCTCATAAACAGGATGCCTTCTTATACAAAGCTTAGAGACTCTTATTGTGTGGCACAATTAACATGCAAAGTGTGATAAGATGTGGATATTCAGTGATCAATTACAATATCCCCTATTTACACTAAGTGTCAATTGTTCCTTGCATGAAAAGACACTACAAGAAAAAAGGACATTGGTGAGGGGTGAAAAATGTCACCATAAGCTCATTGGTGAGGGTCAAAGGAGCCTTTGTCACCAAAAACTGAACGTCACCAAAGGTGGCGTCGCCGAAAGTAAAGGTGTTGTGGTGACATTCAAGGTCCGTCACCAATAATGGTTTATAATGACGGATAGTGACCGCCACCATTTCATATGAGCAATGGTGACGGAAAATAGCCTCCGTCACCAAAAACCTGAACGTCACCAAAAGTGGCATCACTGAAAGTATGTGTTGTGGTGACATTCAAGGTCCGTCACGAATATTGATTATAATGACGGATAGTGACCATCACCATTTCATATGAGCAACAACGATTTTTGGTGATGGACCTTTCATGGTTGTCACTATTGGTGCATATATATGGCGACGTTCGTTGACCATCACTATTGCATATTTGGTGAGGGTCAAAAACTGTCATGATAAGCTCATTGGTGACATCAAGGTCCATCACGAATAATAACTATAATGACAAAAAATGACCCTCACCATTTCATATCAACAACAACGATTTATGGTGATGGACCTTTCATGGTCATCACTATTGATGCATATATATGGTGGCGTTCGTTGACCATCACCATTTCATATTTTGGTGAGGGTCAAAAAATGTCACCATAAACTCATTGGTGATGTTCAAAAGAGCATCCCTCACCAAAAAATTATCGCCGCCATACCCCATGAATATAAGGGCATGATGGAATCGAACCACCAACCTCCTGCTTGTAAAGCTGGTGCTCTTCCATTGAGCTAGCACCCTTTAAAGAAGATATTGTAGAGAAGTTCTTAGCGAACCACTAACATAAATAGAGCTACGAAACATTGCTTTGTAAAAGAGATATTCAAGGTCAAATTAACAATAAAGTGACCTTTTAGCATCGTTGCACTAGTGTTGCTATTACAATATTTGGCCTAAACAATAAACAAAAAAAACCATTTTCAATTTAGTAGGAGCATGCTGGGAAAATAATCTCACAAGAATACCTAGCATTCAACATTTTGACCCACTAAATCACTTTTACATCCTTTTGAAGTCCTTTAACAAAGGGCTTAAAGTTGGGAACAATTTCATTACAATACGTCCAGCTATAGAACAAGCATTTTAAGCTTGACTCTGTTGTATGATATGGACATTTGTACTTCAGACAGAGTTATTAGACACAGAACCACTTTCACCCTTAAGAAAAGATGTGGTTGTAAATGTATGGTAAACTCTCTTAGCATAAATATTCTCTTAGTATGGTATTGGATTCTCAGACTAGTGTCAGGTTTAAGGGTGCCAAAGACCTTAGATTTTAATTATGATATGTTGCATGCTAGGCTTCAGGACAACATATTCTTTAGGAATTTCATGTTGGGAAACCTCCAAATCCATGTCCAAGAAAAATCAAGTTAAATGGAAATATTTTTGTATAATGGTTGTGAGTCATATGGATGCACATTAATATACATGTTTTTTCCTAAATTTCAATCATTTATGTATTTTTTGGTCAACCAGTTTTTTGATCTGGTTTTTATCTAGTTCCGATTTGATTCACATTTTTGAGGTTAACCATTTCGATCACTGGTCTAGTTCATGTAATTAAATAGATCATAAAATATAAGGTGGTATTTGTGTGTTCATGAGAGTGTTGCATGCATAAGTAATATGGGAGTTACAAAAATCTTCACCTATGCCCAATTGGAAAATTGGTGTCGTAGATGTAAGAAAATGTGTAGGAGAATATCCTAAATTTAGAAATAAGAATCTTGTGTTGTGTCATTGGGGAAAAAAGGTTTCAATTACCTGGAAATATCTTCTTGCACCACATAAAACCTTGCAGACTATGTTGAGATTGCAACAAGATGATGAGCTTAGTGAAAGAAGTTTCCTTCATTAAGTGGGCCCGCGGGCTATTTTTGGCGCAAGTCTATTTTTAGACTATGTCTATTTTTTAGACACACATCATACAATTCTATGAGTTGTAGGATGTTATTTGTGGATGGTTACTGTTAGAAAATATATGGACTTCTATTTTTTAGACATATTGTTAATCTATTTTTAGATTGCCAATCTAAAAATAGATATGTCTAATATTATTAGCTCTTAATAATATTTGGACTATAAACATTATCTTATTCTCGACCACTAGCTTAAGTGTACGTATGTGGCACATGAGAGTGATGTATTGGAATTACGCTATTCCTGAGGGTTAAGTGGAGCTATTGCATGGAGACTTCAGTTAGAACTCATGTGACAGAGTTTGGTGTAGTTATTGAGGTAGTTGGTGGAGTTGTGTTTAGTTTAACTGAGTTAAACATAGTTGAGCTAGTTGTATCTAGTCTATTTGATTGATACACTAGTGAGAGTGGTGTGAATTAATTATTAATTAATTCACTAATTATTAACTCATTAATCAACTAAAGAATACATCAGTTAACTACAGTGCATGGACAGTTTCAGTGGAGACCAGTGAAGAGGTAGGTGAAAGAGCAGTGTGACTATCAGTTGTGACTATAGTGTTGCATGATTTGCAACAAACAGTGGCTGGAGATGACAATGAGGATTGCGTGAGCAAGGCTGGACCAATTCGAGTTCATTCAGAGCCATTCTTCAGCAGTGATTGCGCAATAGAGGCAGGCTAGCAGGTGGCAGAGATTGGAGCATGAGATTTTCTAGATCGGAACTGATTAGTGTGTAGCAATTGGATATTGTACTGAGAGCTTGTGAGGAGCTTTGTATGATGATTGTTACATGATCTCTATGAAATATAACATACATATAGTTTGGGTTTTCAGCTTTAGCTTTCCCATAAATACTGTGTTCATATGTGTGAATGTTTATGGTTTTAATGTGTGCATGAAATTGATTTTATTTCTGCAATTAATGATCACTGGTAGAAGAGATTTTGTATTGTGCATGAAGTCAAATATTGTGTGATCAAGAGAATCTCGTATGTATAACATATCAGTTATACAATTTCTACATGGTATTAGAGGGATATTGATGATTGGAGAAATTGTAAAACATTGAAGCGGTTGAGTTTTGTGCTGGTGGAATTCGAATTTGCAGCAGTGTTTTCTTGGTGTCGAAGTTGAGATGTCTTTCAACAGATTGCAATTGGAGTATGCCCTTGAGGGCATCTTGAATTATATTTCATGGAAGGACAGGATGGAGGCAGTGCTGGATGACAATGGGTTGAAGGAGTTCATAGATGCAGAAATTCCAAAACCTGCTTCTAGCGATGCTGCCGCACTTGACGCATGGCAAAAGAAGACAGCAAAATGTCGAAGGATTCTGTTGGAAGGTGTGAAGGATCACATAGTTTCCAGCCTTCATGGTAAAGCTCCTCCATTCTTGATGTGGAAAGCTTTGACAGACTTGTTCCAAAGTAAGAGAGACCAGAGGAAGTTGGCGCTCAAGGATAAACTCAGGAACATAAAAATGGAGAAAGGCGACAGTATACCCAAGTACCTCACGAAGTTTTTACAGTGCAAGGATGAGTTGGGAAGTGTGGGGGTTACTGTAGATGACAAGGACTTGGTGAGCTTGGCTCTCCTTGGGCTTTCTAAGAGTTGGCATTCCTATCAGGACTCTGTCAATGGTCGGGAGAAATTTCCAGGATGGGAGCGACTTTGGTCGGATCTTGTGCAAGAGAAGATAAGGCGGAATACCAGGGACAGATCTTCATCGAATAGTGCAGATGAAGAAAATTTCACTTTGGCTACCAAAGAAAGGAAGGGGAAGAGAAAGAAGAATGCTTCTCAATCCAGTGAGAAAGGCAAGAAGTAGGATATGTCCAAGGTGAAGTGCTTTCACTGTCACCAACACGGACATTACGCCACTAATTGTCCACGGAAGACGAAAAATAATCAGGCTACTCGATCTGTAGCTGGAGAGGCCTTAGCCTCGCAGTTTGAGCTGGATTTTTCACTGATCGCATGCTTGGTCTCAAGTATGATGGGTTCAGTGTGGTTTCTTGATAATGGTGCGTCTTTTCATATGACCGAAGACAAAGATTTGTTTACTGATATGGATGAGAAAGATCTTGGAGTGCACATCGAGATGGGCGATGATGGTAGATACAGTGCGACCGGTATCGGTACCATTTCCTTTGAGAGGGAGTCTAGTAAACCCTTTGTATTGAAGGAAGTGATGCATGTTCCAGGATTGAAGAAGAATCTTATCTCTGTGGCGATGTTAGAAGACAAGAGATATGATGTTGTCTTTAGAGAGGGAAAGGCCTTCCTGCGCAGTAAGGCAACTGGTGAAACCCGGAGGATAGGGGTTCGAGTTAAGAACCTTTATCAGTTGCAGGTAGATGGCTGCGCAGCAATGGCAGGCAAGGCAGAAGGAGTGGTGAGCCGGGATGAGGGCAAGCTATGGCACAGGAGATTGGGCCATCTTCACCATGGTGCTTTGAAAATTTTGCAGCAGATTTCTACCGGGCTTCCCAAAGGTACACTTGCACAGTCAGATCAGTGCAAGGGATGTACTTTGGGAAAATTTGTGAAAGCCACCTTTCACGAGAAGGATAGTCGCGCCACGACGATCCTTGAGACAATTCACACAGACGTGTGTGGACCTTTCTCAGTAGCTTCAACAGAAAATCACAGGTATTATGTGATCTTTGTTGACGATTTTTCTCAGAAGTGCTAGATCTTCTTCATGCAGAAGAAGAGCGAGACATACTCAAAGTTCTGTGAGTTAAAGGCACTGGTTAAGAAAGAATCGGGGAAGCAAGTGAAGGCTCTTAGGAGCGACAATGGTGGTGAATTCATCTCTGGCGAATTCAAGGACTTTTGTAGCGCAAAAGGAATTCGAAGAGAGCTAATAGCGCCTCGTAACCCACAGCAGAATGGGGTCGCTGAGTGAAAGAACAGAACGATCGTGGGTGTTGCACGGGTGATGTTTCATGATCAGGGCCTTCCCATAAACTTGTGGGCTGAGGCATGAAATACTGTGGTTTATGTGCAAAACCGTTGTCCTCACAGGATACTTGGCATGAGTACACCCGAGGAGGTGTTTTCTGGTAAGAGGACTGATATTTCTCATTTGAGGATTTTTGGTTCACCTGTTTACATTCATGTGACGAAGGATGCTAGGAAGAAGCTGGAGCCGACCGCAGAGGTTGGGATATTTGTGCATACACTGATACATCGCACAACTATCGTGTGTATTTTCCAGATAGTCGCAAGACTGTTGTGTGACGGGATATCAAATTTCATGAGGAGAAAGCCATGAAGTGTTCACTTGAGAGGGAGCCACACTTTCATGCAGATGAGGAGCTATTAGTTCCTAAGGATGAGCCTCAAAATGTGGATCAGCCACAAGAGGAGGTTCATGGAGTGGAAGAGACCACTCATGCAGCGCCAACCATCAGAGTGCGGAAGCGCACTACAGAAGCTAAGCAACTGATTCAGGATGCAGAGAAGATTGTAGGAGCATCTACATCACAGTGCAGACAGAGACAGTCACTGGATACATGGCTCTTATGAGCAAGTGTATCGTGACAAATTCATCCTCTTTCGAGGAAGCTGTGGAGGACCCCACATGGGTAGATGCCATGGTGGAAGAGTATGATTCGATTGTCAGAAACAGTGCATGGGAGATTGTCCCAAGGCCAGAAGGGAAATCATTGGTAGGTTCGAGATGGATCTACAAAGTGAAGCAAGCAGTTGATGGGAGTGTGGAGAAGTACAAGGAAAGATTTGTTGCCCGAGGCTTCTCACAGATTGAGGGGATCGATTATGAGGAAACCTTTGCACCTGTCGCAAGTTATTCTTCCATACGGACGATTCTTGCTCTCTCGGCGTAGATGGGGTGGGACATTCATCAGATGGATGTGAAGACTGCGTTCCTCAACGGAGTGATTGAGGAGGAGGTGTACATAGAGCATCCCAAAGGTTTCGAGATCTTCAGCAGCGAGTCACATGTGTGCAGGCTCAAAAGAGCGTTGTATGGGTTGAAACAAGCACCTCGTGCTTGGTACACACGGATAGACAATTATTTCACTAGACTTGGATTCTCCAAGACTGAGGCGGATCCAAACCTATACCAGATTGTGGTGGACGGTAATTTTCTGATCATTGTACTTTTTGTAGATGATTTGATTTTGACAGGTGATGAACTGTTGATACACTCATGCAAGGCTGATCTTACAAAGGAGTTTGAGATGAAGGACTTGGGCCTCCTTCATTATTTCCTGGGATTGGAAATTTGGCAGCGCAGTGATGGATTTTTTGTGTCTCAATTAAAGTATGCCTGGGAGATACTGGAGAAGTTCAACATGCATGGCTGCAAGCCTATCGACACTCCTCTTCCTAGTGGATGGAGGAAAGAGGATGCTACATCGGCAGAGGTAGTGGATGCCATTGTTTACCGACAGTTGGTGGGGTCGCTTATGTATCTAGTCAATAAACAACCTGACATATGCTACGTTGTTAACCATCTTTCACAAGCTATGGTTAATCCTACCAAGCTCTTTTGGAAGGCAGGCAAGCATGTATTGAGATATCTCAGAGGCACATCGAGATATGGATTATGGTACAAACAGTCGAATGAGGTGAAGCTATGTGGCTTCACAGATGTAGATTGGGCAAGGATCCCAATGGACAGAAGGAGCACATATAGAGAGATTTTCAATATTGGGTCGACAGCAGTTTCTTGGTACAGCAGAAAGCAGATATCTGTGGCACTCAGTTCAGCAGAGGCCGAGTATATGGTAGCGAGTTTGGCTGCATGCGAGGCTATATGGATGAGGAAGATCCTAGTCGGGTTGTTCGGTTGACACTTAGATCCTACTGTGATATATTGTGATAATCATAGTTGCATCAAAATCTCGGTTAATCCAGTATTTCATGATAGATCTAAACACATTGACATCCGATATCATCGTATCAGAGATTGTGTGCAGCGGAAGATCATGTTATTTTCTTACATTCCTACGGAGGATCAGGATGCTGATATCTTGACGAAGGCGCTCACCAGGAGAAAATTTGAATACCATAGGGGCAGGATCGGGGTGGAAAATAATCCCTATCTTGTTGAGAGGAAGTGTTGAGATTGCAACAAGATGATGAGCTTAGTGAAAGAATTTTCCTTCACTAAGTGGGCTCGCAGGATGCTATTTGTGGATGGTTGGTCAAGTTGGAAAAATAGATTGAATTCTATTTTTAGACATATTGGGCGGAATCTATTTTTATATTTCCAGTCTAAAAATAGATATGTCGAATATTATTAGCTCTTAATAATATTTGGACTATAAACATTATCTTATTCTCTTAGAGCACTTCAGTTAAGTGCACAGATGTGGCACAGGAGATGACAGAAGGAATTATGCTTTTCCTGAGGGTTAAGTGGAGCTATTGCATGGAGACATCAGTTAGAACTCATGTGATAGATTTTGGTGGAGTTATTGAGGTAGTTGGTGGAGTTGTGTTCAGTTTAACTGAGTTAAACATAGTTGACCTAGTTGTATCTAGTCTAACTGATTGATACACTAGTGAGAGTGGTGTGAATTAATTATTAGTTAATTCACTAATTATTAACTCATTAATCAACTAAATAATACATCAGTTAACTACAGTGCATGGACAGTTTCAGTGGAGACCAGTGAAGAGGTAGGTGAAAGAGCAATGTGACTATCAGTTGTGACTATAGTATTGCATGATTTGCAACACACAGTGGTTGGAGATGCCAATGAGGATTGCGTGAGAAAGGTTGGACCAATTTGAGTTCATTCAGAGCCATTCTTTAGCAGTAGAGGTAGGCTAGCAGGTGGCAGAGATTGGAGCATGAGATTTGCTATATCAGACCTGATTAGTGTGTAGCAATTAGAGATTGTATTGAGAGCTTGTGAGGAGATTTGTATGATGATTGTTACATGATCTCTATGACATATAATATACAGATAGTTGGGGGTTTTCAGCTTTAATCTTTCCCATAAATACTGTGTTCATATGTGTGAATGTTTATGGTTTTAATGTGTGCATGCAATTGATTTTATTTCCGCAATTAATGATCAATGGTAGAAGAGATTTTGTATTGTGCTTGAATTCAAATAGTGTGTGATGAAGAGAATCTCGGATGTATAACATATCAGTTATATAATTTCTACAGAGTAAGAGAGAATGCACACGACAGATACATCTAATTATGAAGTAGAAGGTTATAGACTTCAATTGAACAAGCGTTGGACAACTCACTATAAATAACATCAACCACTTCAAGCACAAAATGGTATAGCATAGAATGTCTCAATACATCAAGAAAAACAAATACATATGAATTACCATATCTTGTTTCAAAGACAATATTTAAATCTCCCACCCTTCAAGAATTTCAGTAGTTACCAATTTAGGCCATAAAAATTATAGACAAAATAGCCATCTTGAAAAGAGAGAGCTCAGCTAACTCCCTTAAACTTGGACTCTTCTTAGGGAAACAAAATAACAACATAAAATTTGTGTAATTGTGAATATAAATAGCTAAACACTCTAAAACTACTAAAGAAAGCCAGATCAATGCAACAGAAAGAACAAGAAAGTAATAAGAAGTGAAATTTAGCTGGAATAAAAAGTAGAAGAAAAGTTCTCAAAATTATGGCATGTAAAGGAAGCTCTAAGACATTAGAATAGCATAGACAGCAAGAGAATCTAAGGAAACTAAAAATATCAAGCAATAAAAACTACCCACAAAAAAAATGTCAATTATTGAATAATCAATATATGATGTCTCAATCCTAAAGAATACATCCACAAAAATAAACAACTTTCATACTTCCCAGAGGTTACAAGAACTTGGTTGAATACATATGCGTTATAAAAATTAGAGAACAATTTTAAATGCCATAAAAAGGTCGGAAATGATTAATATTTTGCACTCACCTTTATGCGTTTTCCATAAAGGACTCAATGGAGGTCTTTAATGGTGTTGTCAACTCTGCTCCTCATGGACAATTTATACACCACTGCATAATCAAGAAACTCGTATTTTTTTCAATATGCTTTCTTAATTGACAATTCAGAAGAAAAAATTCTAATGCAAGGATGCAATTGAAAATTATCTGAAATGCTACGATGCATAGTCAAGAAAGTCTTAATGTTGACAATATGCTTTCTTAACTGGCAATTCGGAATCAGAGAATCTAATACAAGGATACAATTGAAAATTATCAAAAAAGGATTTTGATCCCAAACGATTGGTAGGCTTGCATCATCATGAATAGGATATAGACTACCCTCATAAGACTAGACAATTCAGTATATGGTTGATTTCTTAAGTTGCAAGTAAATATGTATCTTGAATACCACACACCATTACTGTCGTTGCCATAAATCAAATACACAGACACACACCAAACTCCATGACAGTTAGCCCTATTATAGTGGCAACACTCTATAAGTATTGTTCAAGAGTCATTAATACTTTGCCACAATTTTATTTTTAATATGTGACCAATGTAATCTTAGATGTTGAAGTTAGGGGCAGTAATTAGTGGTCCGGAGTAATTAATACATTGCTGCATTTTATCTCTAATATGCAACCAAAGTAATGTTAGATGTTGTAGTTAGGGGCTATGTGGTAAAACCACCTAACAAATATGAAATTTCATAAATGTGATATATAGTGTTAGATTTAAGAATTTTGTGATCCATAATGTAGATAAAAGATTTTCGGATTAATCACATCATTAGGATTAGGTCGACGTTTTGAACCAGCTAATGTGGTTCATCCTCAGGACAAGGTGGAGAGACTAATCGATCTCAATGAATAAATAGTGGAGATGCATCATTGCCCGGAATTAGCCGTTGAGAACTAGCTGTTAAGATTAACTGTTAAGAACTAGTCGTTAGGGAGTTAGTTAGTAAGTTAAAAATAAATTAATTTTTTAAATAAAATCTTGGTTAATATTGTTTAATTAAAATAAAATATTAAAAAGGGGGGTTTTTATAAATTATTATGTAATGGGTAAAAAAGGGAGGGGTAAAATTTTTACAATAAAATAAATAATTAATTAATAAATTAAATCAATTAAATAATAAATTAAGACAATATAAATAATTAAATTAAATTAGATAAATAAAATATCTATTAACAATATAATAGGTAATATGGGGTAACTTAATTTAATTAATAAAAATTAAATTAAATTAAAGAGTTAATAAATTAACTAGATAAAAATAAATTAATTAAATAATATATAACTAAATAAAATAAAATAATAACTAAATAAAGAAACCCGGAAAGAATTAGGGAGGGTTAAAAATTAATAAATAAATAAATAAAGTAAAATAAAATAAAAAATTTAATTAATTAATTAAAAATAATAATTCAATACATAAATTTTTAAAAATAAAATAAAATTAATAAACAGAAATTGCCTTACCTGGAAAGAGCCGGGGTCCAACTCTTACTTAATTTCCAACCATCATCACGGTTGAGATTCTTGGCATGTCGCTCAATTTCGATTGCCTCTCTCAATTTTCTATGGTGCAAGTGATCTACCCTAGAAACAACTTTAGAGTCTTCAATACAAGCATGGTGGCAGGATTTTTGCACATGTTCAGCAAGAGCTGAGGTATGAGACTGATTATGTCTAATATCTGCAGCATGCTCCTGGATTCTCTGCCTAATGTATCAACCTATTTCTCCTATATAGGGATTTCCACAAGAACAAGGAATCATGTAAACCCCTTTCATGTCCTTCCAGTCGACAAGGTGATATATAGTGTTTTATAGTGTGTGAGGAGAATATATGCTTGCAATGTGAATAATAAAGTAAATATTTATTCTCACACACCAACATTTTGTGTGGAGGAGGTCTGCACCCTAATGTCTTGCAAGACCTTTGGGCTTTGAGCAGTTTCCAAAGACACATTTATGTTTGTATAATTTCATTTAGTATTTATTTCCTTGGGATGAAAAGAAGTGATAGATACTTGATTTTCTTCCAACTATTGGTTTTTTATCACAAAATGAGATGAAGTCATTAACATAGGCTTTCAGCTTTCTTTATAAGAGCTCTTCCAAGAAATGATTTCCCACTTTCCTTCCCTTCTCAAAATACCTTGAAGTATAACCACTGTGGTAGCACTATTATTAGACTAGTCATATCTTTTATGTAATGTTGAACAGTCAACTGAAGTTAATTCATGGATGTTGGCAATGATCTCCCTTTAGAAAAAGAGCCATACTTTTTTCCAGGGCATATGAAAAAGTAGACTAAAATCAAGTAGACAGTTAGTGATGAAACATTATTTTCACTGTGCACTTGAAGATTATATTTCTAGTTCTTTTCAAATAAAAAATAGAATAAAATAAAAAAAACATTCTCCATGGAAAAAAAATAATCTTAGAAGAAACTTTGTACATTCCTTGCAAATCATCACATTCCTTCCACTATTTGAATAATTTCATAAATAAATCTTGTAACAAATAACTCATCAAACAACATGCACTCCTATTACTGAATTCAGGAATTGATCTTCATGAATTCAATTAGCTCTTCAGTTTTTGTTATCATCTACACAAATATTCTCCTCCTTCCTGTCAATTCAAAAAATAAATAACTCCCATTTTTGCTTCTTTAAGTTGTTTTTAAACAACCATTTCACACATATTTATTCACTGGGTAACATTGCATTTGTCCAGTTTTAACATTTTCAAAGTTTCAAATAGAAATGAAGAAAGTCTAAATAGACAACCATAGAATCCTTAAAATTCCAAGTTTCTGGATGGAAGAAATTCATCCAATCAGTGTTTAAAAGATAAAGATAATCTTCACAATGCAGGATGGTCAGGACTTTGTGTGACTTATTAATACTTGAAAGGAAAAAAGATGATGGAGGATGCCTTCCTGAGTTGCAGTGTCGCTCAGGATTTCTCAAGTTGGATCATAATTGAGTACTCAATGTTGTTTTGGGTCGAATTTGTAGTACCGACCCACTAAGATCTCCTTTGCATACAAGGTTCATTCATATTCTCAATTAACTCCACCTAAATGTATAGGAAACTTCGGGAAGGCCTATCACACCACCTAGAGTTTACAACCAACACAATCCACTCATAGAGAATTCAACTAAAAAATGGCCCATACTCTATTAGAGGTTGTGATGCTCACGTTAGGAGGGAGCTATATATATGGCATTGGATACACATACTAAGCAACCAGTGCATACTTAAGCTTTCTCTAGATAGGTGGAGTGTCTACTCCCTATTTGATTTGCACTCAGAAACACATGACAAAGATTAGTCAAAGGCAACCCTAATATTGTAAAATAGAGTTCTTGACATCATGCATTGCCTCCATTTATAAACTAGGCTTCTTTAATATTCCATGATTGTCAACTCACTTTGTCAATACGATAGGAAGCAGATATGATTTACAAGATTGAACTCTGAAGAACATAACCTGTTGAATCAATGCTTCTAGCATTCCGTTGTAGTTTAAATCCAACTTCTAAGATGTGAGGAAATTGAAAGCTAGAACAAACTAGCAAAGTTGATCCCAACTTTTATGTTGGCCATCTATTTAAACCCATGTTTTCAACTAATTGTTCATTGCACTCAAATATAAGAAACAACATTCCAAGGAGCTTGCAGAAATTGAAATCTTGCTAAACATTTCTCTTCTTTTTATTCTAGAATCTAAACTCTCTGAGATAGTTACAACCCTGAATTATGTGCTTCAGAGGATAGCTCAAATTTTTTATCCATGTCACAATAAATTCTGCGCTCTACATTACCCCTTGTCAAAGCTCTGACATGTGTCTGCACACTAAGAATCAAGTATACACCATTAAATCCTAATGCTATGTAAAGACCCAAGAACAGGGGAAAAAGGAACCTCCCACAAATGGTCTTAATAACTTTTTACATTCAAATAATAAGAAAATTATAATATATAAAATTTTAAAGGTAAATACAGTGACCTCATTAACCAAGACTAGATCTTGTGGACTTATTATAATTCACCCTTTTGTGCAGGAAGGAAATACTTCCAAATATCACCAAATACAATAAAGTATATAAAAATGTTGTTGCAGTGTTCTACATTATAAAGGAAGTCTAGTTTCAATTAATAAAGCACACTATTCATAGACAACAAGGGCATGCTGAATGGACAACTTCAAATTCCATGCCATTTTTTAATTGCCAAGATAACATCCCTATTTTTGTGTGCTGAAATGATTTAAGCAATATCACAGCCAGGCATGTCTTGAAAACTACCTAGTTAAACGAGTTTTAGTCCAAATTACAAAGGAGTAGTCTAGCTAGGCAAAGGAATTTCCTGGATTCTGTCACCGATCGGGAAACCTTCCGGCTCCGGCCAAGCATTCCTCCAACTTCCTACGCAGTCACAATCGGATATCTCTGACAAAATTTCTGAGATGAATCTACCAATCGGCTGTCCACACATCTTCTGAGACTAATTCAAATTTTCAAGCTATTTTTCCCTTCGTACCCTCTTGCTCCTGCTCCGCTTCTCTCAACAGAGGCCCTATTCCCTTGCAAAGTTGGTCTTGGTAGTGAAAAATTCTGCAAATCCGGTGCTCAAATTTATCTGAAGGTAACCTCAGATCTAGAAAAACACCTCTGCAATAATGCCGACAAGACTCATACTTATGCAAAAAACATGTAACCTATGGCAACATTAAGCCCATGAGCTGCAGCTTGTTCAAAAATAGAGGTAACCTTATTTCTCTGTGTTGAGTCTATTGCCACAGCCATTAACCAGTATGAGTTGAACCCATTAAAAAACAGAGGATACCCATTGACAGAAAAATGGGTGCCCTCTATCTTCACAAACCCACTTCCTCTCATTGCAACTAGCTAAAGAAAATGAAGAAAGAACAAAAAGGAAAAATCCCAAAAACACATATGCCTACCACCACTCATTTTGATAAAACTAAATCCACTAACAGATTCCTAAATTTACAAGCTAAATCTACTTGAGGAGACTCTCTGCAAAGTAGGTCTCTGAACACTGAAAAGTTGTGGCAGTCAATGAGGAACAAAGAGTGATATATAGGTTTAAAGATTTGAGAAATCAATGGCACACTGGCATGTGAAGTTGATAATGGTGCAGATATGTGAATTGTGAGCAGTCTCAGATTATGTGGCTCAAGATAAAAACAATCTTTTGGAAGGAAACGAAGGCATGGGGTTGAAGAAGAAAATACTGCAGGAAGAGCAGTCTCATGCTTTTCCTCAAAGTATTCCAGTTCAAGAGGAGAATTGTGGGGCTATTAGAGATGAGCATGTAGGACAAAATCATCGAACCAGTGTGTCACATGAGAAGGGATTCGCTGGTGCAACAAAGGACAGAATTTAGAAGAAGGTTTAACTATTCCAGAAATTTAAATGGACAGTTTTGTTGACCCCACAGATGTGAGCCTTTGTCAGGAAAATTGGAAGCAGGTTAATATAGCAGCAGTATTGAGAGTTCCTTGACACAAGAAATGTGCTCAAAAATAAAAATAGAGACATTCCCTTCATTTTTGGTTGATATCCAGGATGGTCATGATAGTGAAAATGGCACCAAATAGTGGCATTTGAAGAATTTTCAATTCTTCATGACAGTAATCATGGAAATTTCAAATAATGAAGATATAGTCCAGCGTGTAGGATAATTTAGCACTATTGATGCTATTAAAAATGCCACTGTAGTATAACAACAACCACCTTTTCTTGGAACAAAACAGGGGTAGATCGTATGATCTGTACTTTGATGGACCACCAAAGTTTGATAATGATCCTCATGAATGTGAAGGGGATTGTCAATAATTGGTGCACTGTGATTTTGCAGATTTTAGAAAACCATAACCTCTTTTCTCAGATTGAAACTTTCAATCAAGTCAGAAATGATGCAGATATGAACTGCTGGGAGGATATTGGTTTGCTTGGAGGAGATCATGAGACTGCTCTTCCTGCGGTATTTTAACGTCATGAAATGGAACAGGAGAATGAAAAATAATCCATCCTTGTTATCAGCGCCCATACAGAAATTCCAATCCAAAGAATATGCAGTGGGATGACAACCATGATGAATAAGAAAGATTCAAGTAGCGAAAATAAATGGAGTGAATGGGGATCTTACACCTAATTACCTCCCTGTCTTTTCTCATGGAATTATGGCAGGCTCAAGTTATCATAAGTATGTGGAAGCTAAGTTGAAAGGGTGCCTTTGAATTCGAAGACAAACCAAAGGACGCATTTATTCAAGTTCACAATAGACCAATTTTGAATATGATTTCCCTACTATGGCAACAAACATTGTTTCGGATTCCATGAAAGTCACCATTTGTATTTATGTTCTAGTGACTGGAAATTTGTGGGTCGATAAGGATTGATTTCAATTTAAATAGCTGAGAGAATTTTTGAGTAAGGGATGATGCCTGATTTCATAGTAGTGGATTGGCAAAAGGGAATCCAAAAGGACTTCACACACCTTCAAGAAATAGTTGAGTTGAATGGCATCTCTTGAAAAGAAAACCAATATTTCTGGTGGCTTGTGATTAATGCAACCTTTATTTATTTCTTTATAGCTGGTGCTTCATTTCTTGCATACAAGAAAGGACCTTAGGATGCAAACAACAATTCTAAAAATATTGTTAAAAATAAAAAATGTCGTTGAACTCTTTATGTAAATTGTGGAGATTCTCGAAGAAACTCAGTTAAATTTAATATATATCCACAGAATTTTAGATGTATGTCTCAATTTATCTTTGATAAAAGTTTCCTACTTTTTCTCACTCATCTCGAGTTTCAATTGTTTTACCTAAGTGAAGATTGAAAGCCTCAGGCTTTAGTTTATGGATATACTCTTTTACTATATGAAAATTTTCTAAATATAATATTTGGTCTGTCAAAACCCAACTCTCTAGTTATTTTCATAACTATGTCATGTTCAACCCTTGGCAGGAGCTTGTGACATTGACAATGGCCTCAACTCTTTAGTGTCATGAAGAATAAACTGAAAGAGATGAAATCTTTCTATGACATTTAAGTAGAAATGGACCAAAACATGTCTTACTTTTTCAAATACTGAATAAGAGGGTCCACATTAATGGTACAAGCTAAGATAACATCAAGCTAAGATCCCTTCATTTTTGGTTGATATCTAGGATGGTCATGATGGTGAAAATGGCACCAGATAGTGGCATTTGAAGAATTTTCAGTTCTTCATGACAGTAATCATGGAAATTTCAAATAATGAAGATATAGTCCAGCGTGTAGGATAAGTTAGCACTGTTGATGCTATTAAAAAGGCCACTGCAGTATAACAACAACCACCTTTGCTTGGAAAAAAACAGAGGTAGATCGTATGATCTGTACTTTGATGGCCCACCAGAGTTTGATAATGATCCTCATGAATGTGAAGGGGATTGTCAATAATTGGTGCACTGTGATTTTGTAGATTTTAGAAAACCATAACCTCTTTTCTCAGATTAAAACTTTCAATCAAGTCAGAAATGATGTAGAGATGAACTGTTGGGAGGATATTGGTTTTCTTGGAAGAGATCATGAGACTACTCTTCCTGCGGTATTTTAACATGATGATATGGAACAGGAGAATGAACAGTCTTCCGTCCTTGTTATCAGCACCCATACAAAGATTCCAATCCAAAGAATAAGCAGTGGGATGACAACCATGATGAATAAGAAAGATTCAAGTAGCAAAAATCAATGGAGTGAATGGGGATCTTACACCTAATTACCTCCCTGTCCTTTCTCATAGAATTATGGCAAGCCCAAGTGATCATAAGTATGTGGAAGCTAAGTTGAAAGGGTGCCTTGGAATTCAAAGACATCCCAAAGGACGCATTCTTTCAACTTCACAATAGACCAATTTTGAATATGATTTCCCTACTATGGCAACAAACATTGTTTCAGATTCCATGAAAGTCACCATTTGTATTTATGTTCTGGTAACTGGAAATTTGTGGGTCGATGAGGATTAATTTCAATTTCAATAGCTGAGAGATTTTGTGAGTAAGGGATGATCCCTGATTTCATATTAGTGGATTGGCAAAAGGGAATCCAAAAGGACTTCACACACCTTCAAGAAATAGTTTAGTTGAATGGCATATCTTGAAAATCAAACCAATATTTCTAGTGGCTTGTGATTAATGCAACCTTTCTTTTTTTATTTATAGTTGGTGCTTCATTTCGTGTGGACAAGAAAGGACGTTAGGATGCAAACAACAATTCTAGCATTAAAAATATTGTTAAAAATAAAAAATGTTGTTGAACTCTTTATGTAAATTGTGGATATTCTTGAAGAAACTGAGTTAAATGTAATATATATCCACAAAATTTTAGACGTATGTCTCAATTTAGCTTTCATAAAAGTTTCCTACTTTTTCTCACTCATCCCAAGTTTCAATTGTTTTACCTAAGTGATGATTGAAAGCCTTAGGCTTTAGTTTATGGATATACTATTTTACTATATGCGGATTTTTTGAATGTAATATTTGATCTGTCAAAACCCAACATTCTATAGTTATTATCATAACTGTGTCATGTTAAACCCTTGGCAGGAGCCTGTGACATTGATAATGGCCTCAACTCTTTAGTGTCATGAAGAATAAACTGAAAGAGTCAAAATCTTTCTCTGACATTTAAGTAGAAATCGACCAAAACATGTCTTACTTTTTCAAATACTGAATAATAGGGTCCACGTTAATGGTACAAGCTAAGATAACATCAAGATTCTTGTGCCTACTTCTTCCCCGTAATAGGCGCTCGGCTTCAACGTCCCTTCTCCCTTTCTCGGTTACGCACTCAGAGTTGTCTTTGGCGGAAGCAGGTATTGTAGAGGTTTGTTTCTAGTTCTAAGGTTACCTTCAGATAAATCTGAGCGCTGTATCTAAGGAATTTTGCGCTGCCAAGACCAAATTTGCAAGGGAACAGGGCCGCTAGTGAGGAGAAGTGGAGCAGGAACCGGAGCGCGTGGATGGAAAAATGGCTTGTGAATTTGAATTAGTCTCAGAAGATGTATGGACAGAGGGTTGGTAGATTCATGTCATAAATTCTGTCAAAGAGGATCTGATTGTGACAGCGTGGGAAATTGGAGGAAATCCTTGCCGAAGATGGAAGGTTTACGAACCGGTGACGAAAGCCAGGAAATTCCTTCGCCTAATTAGACTACTCCAATTACAAATTCTTAGAAGGAAATACTCCAACATTTCACCAACTGAAATACAGTATACAAATGCAAAATAGCAGCATTGCCTCCACTTAGAATTTAACTAGGAACAACACACATACCAATCATGTTTTTGAAATATGTTAGTTATGGGGCAATTAGCTTGTTAATGAGCTTGCTCCATTTCATTTAATACCAAGTGACTACATTCAGATTAGCCATAAAATGAAGTATTGTTTATTGTTGAAAGTGAAAGGTCTGCTATAAAACACATGCAAGCTAATAAGAAGGGAAACTAAGTTCAACACCATGTTTTGCGGTTACTCTGTTAACGTTGGTTTAACCAATTTGTTTTCCTGTTTCAGTCTCTTTTGTTGGAAAGCATGGTTGTGCTGCTTGGTATGCAAGTAACACTGCTATTCTCTATTCTGGGCATCATAGAAAAATCAACATCTTGGTATTTTGGCTGGAAATCATAGAATAGGTCCTTTGTTTGTTTCAGACTTGGTAATAACCTTGGTGGAGTTGAAAGAAGAGTGTTTCAGTTGTCAAGACGAATCAATACACATGTTGTGTAGTCTAACTTTCATGTCCAACAAAGCTCCAGCCTACCCAATATATGATACAAAGTATTTTTCTTAACATTGTTACAAATTCTATCCAAATATAAATGCATCTCTATTTGATTTAATTAGGGAGGATAAAGCTTAATAGACATCCACAAATTGATGTGCAAGAGATTGGTGTTGAACTAGCAACCTGTACAAATGGTTTTTTTTATACCCTTCCTCTATTTCCAAACCCAAAAGAAACCTTATTTCCTAATAAACCTTCAAGTATTCAGTTTTGATGTCTCTGACCCTTGTAATGATCCTCTTTTATGTGGAGAAGTGAGAAAGGATTTTATTTTTATAGGTCACAAATAGAAGTGAGTCACCCCGCATGGATTACACGACCTTGTAGGTAACAACGTTCTGTAGCACACATCATGGTCAAGTTGTGCATTCACATGGAAATACAACACTTGGCAATCCCGAGTGAAGATAAATTTCAAGTAATTGGGACTAAAAGGTGGGGCCAAGGTAATACATATCTTATAGAACCTTGCTTGAGGACTCAATAGGATCAGTGTAGCTCCAGATACAGCTAAAGGGGATAGGTAAGCAGTTTTGGGTGTCTTAGTGGCCAACTCTAGGGAATTTGACCTTCTACAGAAAATATCCTAAGCCAAATTTGATAAACATATGGATAGAACCCACAAAGAAAGATTATGTCATACTATATAGCGTCTCTGAGAAGATCAAGTGGAGCTCCTCCATAAGAGTTGCAATATGTGCATAGATGCATGTAATGTACATGTGCATATGGGGTCATCATCAGACTTGTGCAATTGCATAACAAGCCCAGGTGTTTCTATTACACTTTTCATTTAAAGTAACTTCATGAATAAAGAGAACCTTGCAATGTATCAAAGTTAAAGCTTCAAACAAATCTATGAGAATCCCAGAATGGGAAATGATATCTACAACAAACCTCATGTAAAAGATAAGTGTTTCATGTTCCTGGTTCAGCAAACCCTTTCATCTTTTGGGATGTGATGATTTGTCTCAACACCAAACTAATGAGAGCAAACATGAAGTTGGCTCAGCTATGATTTTAGTCCAAAAGATAGATTGATATGACCCAAATTGTAAATAACCTTTTTCTATCTTTAGATATATGTAAAAATAATGCATACATTTTCCCTATGAAGTTACATGAAGATATTCCCAATAAACTCTTAACAGGTAGATTAAATGGTGGTTATGGTTGCCTCCTATGCTTAGAAACAAGAGAAAACACCTACAAAATGACAGAAATAGGGAAACAATGATCTTTGACACACTGAATTATTTTGGAAACAGCTGCATCAATTTCTTAGGGAATGAAAAATTACTTCAAGAGGGAAGAAAATATCTAGAAGAAACAGAACTCTACATGATCTTCAAGGCTTACATCTTTCAAAATTTTGTAGAGCCAATCAACTTCAAGGACTTGTAGCCGCCTCTTTGATTTAAAAGTGTTAAAATTGGAAACTAAGGAAAAAATCCATTTTTGGATATCTCCAATTGGGAACATAATTGCAGCATTGAACTCCTCTCTTTGATAGGACCATAATCGATATAAAGTTTGTCTCATTTGGACAAGCAGAAGTGGTTTGTTTATTTTATCCTCTCACACATAATTTTTCAAGCTAGGCCCCTCACCTTATGTCAGCTCAATTAGCCCAAGAGACATGTCTATTTATCTTCCATCGTATTATATAAATAGGGGGGCCTTCTCCCTCATTTGGACACATGATAAGGGCTTGATCTATGGCTGAGGCAGTGGTGGTCTTCAAGGAGGACAAAGGAAGCTCTGTTGTTGGCTTGAATTCTGTTCTAGGCCGAGTCTTCCACAGATGGTCAGTCGTAGGTAAGGAGTATCTTGTTTGGGTTATCTCTCTATTGCTAGCTCATACTCTAGCAGACCAAGTTAAGTTTTAGGCTCTTCTCTGAAGGAGGAACCATCTCCTCACAAGGCCGCATCATTGTCCTCTTATTTCTGTTAGGGTTGCTGCATATATCTCAAGCAATGGAGGACAAGATTCCTATCATGGTTAGAATCTCATTCTAATCAAAGCTCCTTATATCTTAAGGTAAGCTACAGTCAAGAGGACAAGTTTTGGATGGTTATCAATGATTATTGTGCAGCCCTAACCAGTCTCAGGTGGATGAATATATTAAGCCCTAAAAAGACTTATCCTTCTTGGTTATCTACATTTCATGCATAGATTACAGTTGTGAGTAGATCACTGTTTTGTATATTCTTAAGGGATGTCATGATCGGATCTTCAGATTGACAAGTCAGATTGACTTTGAACCATTGTGCCTTCCTCTCTCTCTGCTGAACATTTAATGATTAATAATAAGAATAATTGAACAAGGGTTTTTCCCTGGCTTGTGCCATATTCTTGTGTCTTTCTATCTTGGCTTGTCTTCAGCATCTATCATTTATGTTCTTTCATTAATTACTGTCATATAATGTTTTAAGTGATTTCTAATGGAATAATGGGCATTTGGTTGAATGAAGTATCTAACCTGTGTAAAGAACATGTTTACTAAAATTAACATGATTTCAGAGCTAGGTTGAGGACAAGCCCAAGACAAAGAGAGAAATCACTAAAGAGATGCAGACAAATCTCCATGGTCCCTTCCTCCTCCAAGATTAGACAACATAGAATTATGAATATTTCCAATTTCTGGGTCATATGGATTTGCTGGAATTTCTGCTATTGCAGACGGGAAAGGCTTGAAAGTTGATGGAACAGCTAATCCGGGCCTCATTTGGGAATTTCCTTTCAAGAAGCTCTTAGGATTGTAGTTCTATGAATCTCCCTGCTCTGAAAATTCTAGGGTTTAGGGCATCATTCTTGAACCTCAAGAAGATAAGTGAAGAGACGGAAGGTTAAGGATTGTAGTGCACAAAGTTACATTTCAGAGATGTGAATTACATGACTGAGATACAAGTTATTCCAACTGTGAAGATAGAAATGCAAGACAGCAATGTGAGGTTGTTTCCCAGGTTTGGCAATAGTTCAAGGTAGTTTGTGTTATATTCTGAGGTATGACAACAGTTTTCTTGAGGTATGACTGGATGTAACCTTAATCTATGTTAGAAATAGCAGTGACCTTGATGACATGACAAGTGATATGTATATGAAAGTAAGCCTGATGTATAACAATGATCTTGATCTTTATGATATATAACCTTGACTAACTGGGAGCAACCTTGTTATAGGGCAATCATTCTTGTTATATATGCAGTCACCTTATTACATAACAGTAACCCTTGAGACTGTGGTACATAGTAGCAATTAGGCCATATAATAGTGATACATTTGGAAGTATGACAGTGATTAAAATGACAGTTGTCTCCACAAGATCTAATCTCTGCTATATACCCATGTGATGCGACGTAATTTGAGTTATGGCAACTATTATCATTTTGGTAAGAAAGAAACGTTACAGTGATCTTAAATGACAGTGAAATGTAGCAGACGTGACAGATATATATACCCTTGTACATTGGTGCAGTGTAAATCTCAATTCAATCATGTCAATGCACATTTTAGTTCAGATATTGTTAAGGCTAAAGATGATCAAGTTTGGTGTTTCGTAAGATCTCATTTCAAATTACCACCATGGCTACAGAAAAGCATGAAGCGCAACTACAAGTTGAGTCTTTGTTTGAGATGTGGGATCTGCCTGAACCGAGGCTATGGGTATACATATGTATCTAGACCGAGCCCTTATTCAAGCTACAATATGTCTAGATAAAAAGGGCTTGTTTGTATATATATATACATATTACAATGTAAAGGATAGTGGTTCTGCTTCACATAGCATTTCTAGTTGAAATTAGATACACATATATTATGCATTTTGATGACACCTAGTGCTCAGAATAAGATATAATTTTCATCCTGATATTTATCTCTTTTATCTCGGATTTCCTTGATATTTGGATATCATATAACCTACAGTAATCTTGACCATGTTTCTCATCATGGTGTTGTGACTACAGTATACTTGGGATGTTAACAGTAACTCTATTTTGTGATGTCTCTGATTGGACAATGTCAAATTGCATTTCAACTCACATAAACTATCTCTTCTACAAGAGGAATAATGGCATCATATTTAAAGGAAAACCTATTTCAGCATCATCATGCACACATACTTACAGTCAACATTGGAAAAAGGTAATTGGTAGGTGCCCGAAATCCTTACAAATCATTGAAATTTTGATCTAAATTGGATCTAGTCATGACCTTGGACATTTTCCTCTTTGTTGAACTTCTAGCATCTCTTCGATATGTCTAAGAAAATAAGAGGCGCATTTCTCCTATTATTCTAGGAATATCTAAAGAAAAAGGAGTCAAGCCTTCTATGTGCAAAGGAAACCTTGGTCATTAGTGAAATCCTATCGCCTTGCTTTTCAGATTTGAACAATATCTCGAAAGGTTTACTACATTTGTTCATTCTACCAAGATACATGATGATGTCTAATGTTTATGATTGAGATCTATGACCTACACAAAGCAAGCTCAATTCTATTTTAGCCATCTTGAGGAAATCTTTAGTTTTTCAATAGCTTCAGATGTCAAGAAATGATAGCTCCTGTAAGCATCCAATTTATAGTTCTGGAAAGAAAAATTGAAATCTCATATACAACCTTAGGAAATTTCAGTAGCAGAATGGAATCTATGTTATAAGGAGGAATAATCTTCTTGAAATAGAAACCTAAGGCTATCAGTTAAGGACAGAACCACGCCCTATAAATATTCTTGGTTTCTTCATCATATATGGCATCAGTCCTGCTATGTGAGGTTTTATCCTATGTATGGCTTCTCAGCTTATTCATCTCAGCATCCTCTATGGTCTTTTTTCTGTCCTGTACAGTTCCATAGCCATGATGATGTGATGATCTTGTTCACAATAGAAGTTGTAAACAAGACCAATGTGAATTTCAATAGCTTATCCCTTGACAGGATATTTACTATAATAATTTGCTCAGATCTGCCAGTAAAATATTTTGCAGCACCCTCTGGATTTAAGTGTAGCTCACCTGGAGCTTTTATTCTTGAAGGAAATCTAATCAAGTTCGATGTATCACTTCTTATCATCATGAAAAATAGAGGTACTCGGAAGAAAATGCAATGATGCATATTATATTTTTATGTCTCGTCAAGCATGATAAGCAGCAGTCCCTGGGTTCGATAGCCTAGTTGCAATCTCATAAATAATGGTTCTTTAGAATACCCAAATGAGAAAGACTCCTCATTATGGATTGAGTAATTTGATGCATTGATAGTAGTCATCTAGAAATGAAGGATCATACAATTGTTCAGAAATAATGTCATGGGAAGATTTCTTCTTCTTGGTTGAAGAAGGACCATAATCCACTTTCAGAGGGAGCTATAAAATCCTTGATAACTTTGCTTGTCTGATCCTTGATGAGACCAAGCCATGACCATTGAGTTTAAATAACTCTGATGATCTAAGTTGCATAATTATAGCACATGGACCACATGATTAATAGCAGGTTGAAAATGACTTAATGGTTATAAGCAAGCCCTCTTTCCCAACATTCAGAGGGATATATAATGTTTAATGCCTATCCATCAGATAACGATTCTACCATTTATCAGTATAATATCAAGATTATCTTTCTTTAGAAAGAGGCCTAGAATCATGGTTAGACTCTATTAAGAGGGTCTCGGTTGAACATTGAGCTTTGGGAGCTTAGGGGCTTGGGGTAATTATCAAACTATGAGCGACCATAGGGTGAGTGGTTCACCTTTCCCTAATGGTGCGTTGTGTACAGATTGAGTGGTTCACCTTCCCCTGTGATACCCCATGACATGTGTGTAGGGTGAGTGGTTCACTTTCCCCCACGAATGTGGGCACATGCATGTAGGGTGAGTGGTTCACCTTCCCCTATGGCATATAAACAAGATGAGTGGTTTACCTTCTCCAGCTGATACCCCAGTGAGAGATGCATTCAAGCATCTACTTGTGGACATGAAGGTGGGATGTGGTTCATCCTTTCCCCATGTATGATCCTTCCTACTATTATTGGCTTGCATGTGGGTAGGACGCGGTTCATCCTTACCCTACTCTTCGTTTTTTTGCATACCTGTAGGAGGGGGTTCATCCTTTCCCTACATGTGGTTGTGATATATGTAGGATATGGTTCATACTTTCCCTACATATGGTTGTGATATGTGTTTCGTAGGATGTGGTTCATCATTTCCCTATATGTGGTTGTGATATGTGTTTCATAGGATGAGGTTCATCCTTTCCCTACATGTGATTGTGATGTGTGTTTGTAGGATGTGGTTTCTCCTTTCCCTGTGTGTGATTATGAGCAGGATGTGATATAATTTTTCCTTGTTGATGTTCTTGCAACATCCTACCCATGTAGTTCAAGACTCATGGGAAGTACCTCTCATCTGGCCAATGAGTTGGGAAATGAGGATAGAGATCATAGCACTACCGATGGACGCATCGTGGCTTGCCATACTCTCTATGCTAGTATGCATGGTGTTCAAAAATCTTGATCTGGGATCAACTGAGGTTCTACCTCTGGACTGACTTGTGTCAGTGGAGAGTGGCAAGGTCTTGTGACTCACTCTTGATCAATTCTTCTTCATTATTATTCATAGGACTGCAATCCAAATATAACAACAAGTTTGAGTTGTTCTTCAAAAGGGTAGCAACAAGTTCAGGTCTAACCCTCCTTAATTCTCCACAAATTAGCTATCCAAACTTGTCGATGCTTCTTCTTCAGCTCTTCAAATTATAACCAAAACAGATGTAACTTCACTGAGTTCCAAAGAAGGTTAATGTTTTGCACTACAACCCTATTGTTGACTAGGTCTGAAACATTGTGGTGAGGTCTTTCTAGTCCTGGTTTGAGCCTTCACACAACAGTAATCAATAAGACTAAACTATAATGGAAGCAATCAAAGGTTTCGAGATCCTAAAGAAATGTATGATTGTCCCTCTATTCAATCCTTTTATTTGGTGGTTGTTCAAGCGTTTCCAATAATCTATGTTGAACAAGAGACTGTCCAATATTAACACAGATAGCACTGTCCCTGAACTGTTGGTCTGAATATGTGGTTTGGGAAGTTTGAAGCACAAGTCCGAGACCTACCACTGGGCTGTAAGACAAGTCTAAATTTTGTGTTAGAGTTCTGTCACTCCAGCAAGTAATCCGAGCCACCAGAGGAGTAGATATATCACCACAGTACTAATTCTAAACTATAGTAAGGTCACAAAACCCAAAATCTGAAGTACTGCCAAAAAATCTGAGATATATATAGTTGTTCCTTGTTGAAATCTAACCCAAACATTGCTTAAAAACATTCTCCTCGGTCTCCTACATGTTCTATATATTATCTCTGAGAAATCACTCAAATTTTTGGTGCTAAAATGAGGTGTCCAAACTCATATTAATACTGGTTTGACAAAAGAATGAATGGACACATCGTTCTAGATGTAGGCCGACATGAAGGAGCTAGGACAAGTCAGCTCAAAAAAATATAATTATTGCACAAATTCAAAAATCAATATATTTCTAACCATGGGGAGTTTTGGGGTATATGAGGGCTCGCTGGAAAGAGGAAGGAGTAATATTTAAGGTGGAAAAGAGATCATTTTGATATCCTTCCTTCAAGGTCCCCAAAAAAAAACATTTTTCCTGTTGACTGTCCTTGTATTCCGATGCATAAAAATGATGGGCAGTTTGCCTTCATTTAGAGAGATATTCTTAAGTATTTTCTTGGTGATTGTCTTTGTATTTCTTGTGCATGAAGGGATGAACAGTAGGCTAAACAATGAGCTCCTTAATTTTATATGGATAGCTTCATCAAGTATATATACTCCCATCACTGATATTTCCATGAATGCCAATTAAGTGATCTCCAAGTCACTTCATGTCATGTCACCAATCATTGTCCATGTGATCAAATATTCCTCCATGCCAACATATAAACTCCAACCATGTCATCAAGACCTTCATCAAGTGTCATAATGTATAACATCATTAAGTGTAGTCTTCTATGTTACCAAGTTACATCACTGACACTTGGTACCTGAAGAATATTCGCCATATTGACAACATGTTGGTTCTAGGCTTCTTCATCAAGAGTAAGCACATCATCACTAATGACATCCTAAATAACCAAGAGGGACTTGTAATTATGAGCAAGGACATCTTTATACAAGGTCTGTATGATTTGGGTTATTAGGACTATACAAGAATATTGATCCCCATATTGACATCAATGACAACCTTAGACCAACACCGAAGGGAAGCATACAAGGGGATCATTGCCCTCAAGTGTCACAAAGACATTTGATATCTTGCAAATGATACATTTTAAGTTATCTATTATGCTTCCCATAACATCCTTGGGAGGATGTTCCTTTTTACATGAATTTCATATATTAATTCTCCCGCAAGACATTTATATATTTCTTGAAGAATAAGGATGAAACATTCAAATGGTTTTGTACCTTCAAGGCCTTTGTGGAAAATCAAACCAGGAAGAAAATCAAAATTTTGAGGACCAAAAATGGGACCGAGTATGAGTCAAATGAGATCAATTACTTTTGCAGGGAAGCTTTCATTAAGAGGGAGACCACAACTATGTATACTACTGAGAAAAATGGTATTGCTGAAAGAAATAACAAGACCATTGTGGAAGCTTCTCGTGGCATGCTATATGGCCAAGGTAAGCTGCAAAAACTCCTGTGTATGTTTAAAATATATGCCCACATTTTTCCATGGAATCCAAAAATCCTGAAGAAGTCTTCTCCAGTAAAAAGCTTGATGTCTCCCACTTTATACTTTTTGGAAGTCTTGTTTATTTTCATGTGCTAAAAGAAAAGAGAAGAAAGTTGGATGCTTCTGGAAAGAAGGGAATATTTTTGAGCTACAACAAAAATTTGATGGCATATAGAATCTATGTGCCTGGTCAAATAGAAGAGGAAATATCCCACAATGTCACCTTCGATGAAGATTTTTCCATCAAGAAAGTAAGAAATCTCCTTAGCTCAAAGGAAGACAAAGAAGAAGAAGGAGAAGCTGGAAGGCAGTTTGAATCGAAGGATCAACCTATGCCTGATGTTGAAGGATCAATGGATTCTATTGATCCACCTCCTTCAAATAATAGCAAACCCTCATAGCTCAAGGACACCCTTGAAGATTTCTAGAGACATATTACCCAAAGGGGGACATTCTATCAAAGAAAGAAGCCAAATATGTACCAGGGGTACCTAGCAGCCATGAGTACAATTATACAATCTAAGCCTAAATCATTTGAAGAATCCATAAAGCATCAATTTTGGAAGGATATTATGCACGAAGAATATGAGTCCATTATGAAGAATGATGTCTAAGAAGTGGTCTCAAGACTGGAGGACAAATTTGTTATCACCTCCAAATGACTCTTCTAGATCAAGCAAGGAGCCAATGGAAGTGTTGAAAAGTACAAGGCAAGATTTTTTGTTTGAGGCTTCTCTAAAAACTAAGGCATAGATTATGATGATATATTTGCACATATCGCCCACTATAACACCATCTGATCTATCATTTCCCTTCCTACAACACAAGGATGGAGTCTCCATCAAATGGATGTGAATACTACCTTTCTACATGGTTCAATAAAGGAAGAGGTTTATGTGGAGAAACCTCTGGGGTTTGAAATCCAAGATAGAGACTTAAATGTATGAAGGTTGAAGATATACCTCTATGGGTTGAAGCAAGCCCCCAAGGATTGGTATGAGAGGATATATAGCTACTTAATGAAGTTGGGATTCACTTGAATTAATGCTGATCCAAAACTTTATTTTAAGGTTGATAAAGAAATATCTATCATTCTAGTTCTCTATGTGGACGATCTCTTCCTAACAGGTGTTCACCCTCTCATTCATCAATGTAAGTATTAGGGGAATTTTGAGGTCCAAAATGGGCCTCCTAAGAAAAATGTACAGAAAAAAAACTTTATAAGAACTAATAAGATTCAAGATGATGATGTCAACCATGGGGGATGATTCACCATTTTTTAAGTAAAAAGGTAAAAAGAATAAAAAATTATAAAATTATAAAATTATTTTTCAACTCGTATTTTCAAATTATCTCCCAAAGTTTTTACTAAAATTTAGAGCGTTATTACTCATTGGATGAAAATTTTAATTCCTATCCAAGGAGTACCCATGTTGCATACTTTCGATGGACCCTGGTACACGAAAAATGAGAAATACATAAAACAAGTGTGATTGCAATCATGCATTTCATGTATTTCTCATTTTTCGTGTAGCAGGACCCATCGAAAGTATGCAACATAGGTACTCCTTGAATGAGGAATTAAATTTTGCATCCAACGAGTACTCCCGCTTGAAATTTGAGTAAAAAATTTGGGAGATAAGTTGAAAATATGAGTTGAAAAAGTAGTTTTTTCTTTTTTCCCTCTAAAATTTGATGATGTAATCAAATATTATTTTATTATTTCCACTATTATTTTATAATTTCCTTAGGAGGCCCATTTTAGACTTCAAAATTCCCCTAATGAGGGAGATATCTTCTGAGTTTGAGATGAAAGACCTAGTATTGATGCACTATTTCCTAGGCTTGGAGGTCTGGTAAAGGCTAGGCAAGATTTTCCTTTCTCAAGGAAAATATTTTGTGAAGCTACTAGAGAGAATTGGTATGTTGGACTGTAAGTCCGTGTCGACACTGATGGAACTCAACTTTAAGAATTTGGGTGGAAGCACTGCTGGGCCTAAGCTAGGAAATCTCGACGAGTATCAACAACTCGTAGGGGGCGTAATATTCTTAATGAACTCTCGTCTGGACGTATGTTTTGCAGTGAACACTTTGAGTCAGCATATGGTTGAGCCTCATCACATTCACTGAATTGGTGCCTAGAATCTATTGAGATATCTGTTAGGTCCCCGTAATTTTTTAGATTGGTGAGAACAAATGAACAGGGGTAACATTAGACATTCTTTGGAGTCCTAGGACCTAGCCTTCCTGGACTAAGAGAGAGCTCTCTCTATTTTCTGCAAAGGATATGAACTTGTTTGCTTTTTAGGTTTTCATTTTAGGCTAGTTGTTAAGTTTAGGGTTTGTTTGTTTGTTTGGTTGGTTGGGCAAGTTGTTAATTAGGTTAATAGAATGGGGAATATCAATCCATTGGGCTATGGAGTTTGCAAAATTCTTGAAATGTGTAAAAATGAGTAAAGGATAGTTCAAGTGGAAAGTTGGCAAGATAAAATGGATCTAATTAGGTCAAGGGAGAGTGAAGTAACATGGATTTTTGAATATAGTGAGTTAATGGGCAATCAAGGATCCTTTAACAAACCAATAAAAAAGAAAAAGCTTCTAGGATGATAGCATAATGAAAACTTGAAGAGCAATGAAGGATTCCTCAATATCAACTAGGCTAAGAAGGTCTTAAAAAACAACAGTTAATTAAGCTAAGAGAGCAATGATGGATTCTCTAAAACTTACTTGCAAATAGATAGCATTCTAACATAACATATTAGAAACACTAAAGAGAATTTAAGGATTTCTTTAGCAAAACTTTGAGGAAGAAAACATAGAAGTCAAGAAAGCAGGTAGAAGTAGGGTACCAAGAAGGCAAATCATATTCTCTATTTATGTTCCATAACTAAATGAACCATAAACACAATGAATAACTGAAGAAAACAAACATAAATATGGAATACATCACCATTTAAACAATCTTAAGGAATCCTAAGAGTGAGCTTGATCCATGTAAGAACAGTCCAACACCATCACAAGGCACCAAAAATCAGTTTCACCAATAAACTCCAAGTCTATTTCATAGCATGCTCAGCAAATATCCAACATATACAATGAAACCTTCATGCTATATTTATCTTTCATTGGAGGACTAAACCCTAATTAGGTCTTAAGAAGCCTATTAGTTAATCATAAATGTCACTTTTTTCCTTTGAGACCTTGAAGGCCCAAGGCACAAAATATCTTCTCTACTATTTTTGGCAAAATAATTTGACATTTGGGCTCCCCCAAGTTTCCAAAATGTTTCCAAGCATACTTTGTTGACTTTTTGACTGTCAGGGTGCAACACTGAGTTTTAGGGATGCATTTCCAAGCCAAGGGCGCAGCACATGAGAAAGAAAATTGGGTCATCTTGCAGCCAAGTTTTGAAGGCCTTCCCAATGTCGGAATGGACTTCGTGATGGCTCGTTGGAAAGCCTGTTGAAACTAATTTCCAGAAATTCCCTTGGTTTTCCAATTGGACCCCTATATCCTATTCAAAAAACAAAACTCCCAAGGCTATTAAAGGCACAACACATGTCCTGAAAACTAGGAAGAAAGGTGAAAATTAGGGTGTTTTTTACCCTTTTGGAGGACCAAATCAACTCCAAATGACCTGAAATTTGGTGAGCATGTTGCACTTGAGCTGAGGATTCCAAAAATGTAAAATTTACCTCCTGAGGATGCTCTGAGAAAAAGTGTAGCACCAAGGGTGTTGCGCCCTTGGCCCTCCAAATCAGCAAAAATCCAAAATTTCCAAAAAGTTCCCAAAATTTGCAATTATTTTCCTTGTTATGTCTGGGATGCTTGCATGGAATCATCAGCTAGAAGGTTAATATTTTTTTTGAACTTTTGCCTCCTTGAGGGCTTGAACTTTGGCAAGGGCTCTTTTGAGCTTGGCCCTTGCAATTTGATTTCTAAGTGCATAGTGTTTGGTCATCTTCTTTTGGAGGTCAAGGTCTCTATTTTCCTTCTCCAATTTGGCCTCCAAGTGTTTGTTTTCTCTTTCTATCCAAGGCTCTCGATCATATTCTATCTCCATGGAAATCAACTCACTTAGAGGGAGCTGTTGTGCCAAGGCAGAATCTTGCTCTCTTTGTCTTGACAAGGCCTTCTTTAAACCTATGGTTCTTGGTCTTGTTCTGGACTGTCCTTCTTCATCTTCACTTTCCTCATAGGTGCCCAAGAATTCCTCTATATTTACCTTTGCCCTTTGAGCTTCTTTCCAAGGTCTGATTTCTCTAGCCTCATAAATGGCATTTTGTGCCCCTAGCTGTCTGTTCTCCATCTCAAGGACATTATTCGCACTCTTAGCCATATCTAGATTTGCTTGGAGGTATTCAATTTGGGCATTTTTTTTCTGGAGGAGCAAGTTTGAGATCCTTGCTTCATTTTCCTTGTCACTTTCAATATGAATTAGTTCAAACCCTTTCTCAACCTCATGCTGATCTTCTTCTTCTTCTTCTTTTATCTTTTGTTTGCCTTTGTCAAGATTTCTAGCTGAGGTGGATGGCATGGTCCCTTTCCTTTTAGAGGCAGCAAACACGTGCCTCCTTCCTCTTTTGTATGTGAGAGGGAAAGGTTCAATATTTTTCATATGAATTCCCTCACCATGGCTGACCTCATGACTGTTGTCCTCTTCCTTATTGACCTCTACACTAATGTTTAATGCACTGTGTTCTTGATTTCTTTCATTAGCCTCACTTTCTTTACTTCCATGTTGACATCACTGTTGTGATACTCATTTGTATCATCATCCCTTTCTCCTTCACTGATATCTGCTTCATTATCATCTAGGTTCTATGAGCTATTCCCACCTTCATCATTATCATTACCTTAGCCACTTTCTTCATTTCCTTCAATATTGCTAGGAGTCTCACTGTTTTTTGCACTCCTCTCTGCACTATCATCATTATCACTGTCATGCTCATTGTTTTTACTGCCTTCTTGGCCATCATGAATGTTTTCATGACTGTCATTGTCTCCCTCATTACTGCTGCTAGCATTATTGCTATGATTTTCACTGTTGTTATCAGCCTCTTCACTGAATTTTTGGTCTTTAGTGTCACTGCTGTCATCATCATCATCATTGCTATCATTTACCATGCTCTCTATTTCATCAGTGTACTATTTTTTTCCAACATCATCACATCCCTTATCATCACTTGTGTTCTCACTGTTAGAGGTGTCATCATTAGTTTCTTCATCATTGTTTTCCTCTTCACTGATTTCTACATTTTCACTTTTCTCCTTGACTTGTGGGTTGTTTCCAACATAATAATCATTTTCTTTGCTACTTTATTCATCATTTTTGTTTTCATTTTAATTTTCATCTACCTCCATGTCTTATGCTTCATTGTTTACCTCTGCCTCTTCATCTTCTTCCTCTTTATTGTCCTCTTCTTCATCATCTTCCTCTTTAATGTCCTCTTCTTCATCATTTTCCTCTTTACTTTCCTCTTCCTTATGGTCACTTGCTTTTTCATTGCCACTTTGTTCACTGCCTGAAGCATTAGGAGAAGGTGAGGAAGGAGGATGGGATGATGAGGGTGCATTTGGATGAATATGGGGTTGTTAGTTTGTGAACACTTCATGGGTGATGAACATCTCCCATGGAATACCCTTTTGCTCTAATTGATGCAACACAACTATCTTGATGAGAGAATGGTGAAATAGACTCTGTATTTTTTGTGAAGGATGTCTCTTTTGCGCAATATAAGACATCTTATCAATACTCCTATATAGATAATAGGGCACATGTAGCATATTTACCCTAGTGAAGTGCATGAGCAGTCTTATATGGTATGAATAAAGCCTAGAAAACCTCCCCTCACATGTAAAATATTTCATGATGACTCTCATCAAGGGCGCATATCTCTCCAGAAAATGTGAAAAGGGAAAAATGGATTCGCAATCAGCTTTGTATCTAGGTTTTAGGAAAGGTTCATAATGGCTCAAGTCCAAATTAGCTTTCTTGAACCACCTTTCTCCCACACTAGGTATCCTAGTGGCCATAGAAATGGTATTTGAAGATAGCTCAAAGTTCACCCCAGCTAAATTTACTCGATTGTCATGAAGGTTAAGGATAAAAAGCCTGGTCAGCTCAGGATGACTTTGTACCTGTTGTACTCTTTCACAAAAGTCAAAACAACCCACATTCTGGAAATATTAAACTGTCATAGGAGATGCCATCAAGTTTGCAGTGTTCAGTGGCTCAAACCTATTTATTCTTCCACCCTTGCGTTAACGTCTTCTAGGCCCTTAGCCTCCCTCACCATTTTCACTATTACCTTCCCTTAACATTTTGAATTTATTGTTGCCTTGAAAACCAAAACCCTAACTCTGCTATATGAAATTGATGGGAAAAATGGAAAGAGGGAGATGGTGACAAAGGTAGCTTTTATACAAATCAGGGATGAGTGAATGAGGGTGATGGAAAAATGAGCAGAATGAGAGGTTTGGAAAACTTGGTGATTGATCCAGATTTATGCAGGAACACAACAGAATACAAAAATAACCATAAACATAGAAATACAGTAGAAATAAGGGTTCATTTCATTAATATAAAATCACAGAAATATGGTTACAAACATGATGGAAATAAAATAACTAGGGTGTTGGTAGTGAATCTCTGAGAAGTGATGTGGCGACTACATACCTCTAAACTATGCTACAATGAGTCTCGAGGCCTATTTATTATGGAGAAACAATGGAGAAATATAAACGTCCAAAAACCTAACCCTAGTAGATGAAGCACCAAAACTATGGGCCCCATTTGGGTAAATTGGTGTTTCAACTTCCCGAAGATGTAACTTCAGCATACTATCTCCGTTTGGGGCTTCAAAACGGCTCCAAAAGTTTAGGACCCAAAAAACTGCTAAAAATAGTAAGTTGTGAAAAAAAAAAAACTGAAAGAGACAATGGTGGGGCCCCAAGTGGAATAGGCGGGTGACCACCAATATCCACCTGGATCATTCCTCCCCCCTTAGGAAGTAATGGTCCCCATTGCATTGAGTTCCTCCATGAGATGAGGAAACTTTTGTTGAACTTGGTCCCTGGTGAACCACTTGCCTTGGTGCAAGAGTTGGCCAGCTTTGACAACCCGATACAGTTGGATCTTTTGTCGACGAGTGTTCTTGACTTGCATGTCCATGATAAAATATGTGGTGGCCTGTTCCATGTAGTCTGGGTTTAACTCTTTTGGTGTGAGTTCTTCTGTAATGTCAGAGGTGTCCAATAGATGTGGGAAGTAGGGACGAAGGTGGTCTACATTGAATACTAGGTGCAGACTAAGGAATGATGGAATACTGAGCTCGAAGGCATTGTTCCCTATAGCCTTGGTGATGGTATACAGCCCATATCAGAGCGGGTGAATCTTGCGGTGGGGTCCAGTGAGGCGCTCCTTCTGCAAATGTAGCCACACTTTTTCGCCCACCTGGAATTTGTATGGCACTCGATGTTGATCATGTTGTTGCTTGTACTTAGCATTGGCTCTATCCAATATGTCATGAACCTATTGGTGGATGTGCTGAATGCGCTCAATGAATTTATTTTCTTTGTCAGCTTCAGACTGGACATGAGATGAATCAGCCTGAGTAGCTGCAATTGGCATGGCTACGTCAATGGGACATAGTGGCTAGAATCCCAATCCCACCTGAAAGGGGTTGTGTCCAGTTGAGCTATGGAGAGCCTGGTTATAATTGTGTTTTACATAGGGAAGGCTCTCATCCCATGTGTGTGGATGCTTTGAATTATACATGCACATAATGTGTACAATCATCCTATTGACAACCTCTGTCTGGCCATCAGTTTGGGGATGGAAAGTTGTGGACTTGGTGAGCTTGGTGTCCAAAATTGACCAGAGGCTAGACCAAAATGTGCTGAGGAACCTGTTGTCGCGATATGATATGATAGACTGTGAGATCCCAAAGTGCACCCACACTCGTTCAAAGAAGAGTTTAGTAGTGGCTTATGTTGTGATATTATTCTTACAGGCCGCCATAATGGCCATATTTGAGAATCTGTCGACGACCACGAAAACACAGTTGTTTCCATGCTTAGTAGAAGGAAGGCCTGACACGTAATCCATGGAGATGGATTCCCAAGGTTGACTAGGGGTAGGTAGTGGAGTATAGAGCCCTTGCTTCTTGATGGTTGGTTTGGCAATGGCACAAGTAGTGAAGGATCTGATGTACTTCCCGACATCCTATCGAAGGTTTGGCCAATAGAAATACTTTTGCAGTACTACCACTATTTTCTCGACCCCGGAATGCCCAGCGACTCGACTGTAGTGTGTTTCCCATATCATCTTGGCACGCTCGCTTGAAGGAACACAAATGTGTCCCAGGTGACATAACAGTGCATCTTGGAGGTGAAAATTTGGAACTTGCATACCCCCCAAGAGTGCCTTGTATGTGTCATTGAATTCTGGATCGCTCTTGTAGAGAAGCAGCCAATCAAAAGTCTCATGCCCACAAGAGTTGAGAATAGTGGTTATGGCCATGATCGGTGGTCAGCTGAGGCAGTCTGCAACATTATTGGTGATACCCTTCTTGTACTTGATGTTCAAATTAAACTTTTGCAGATATGTGGACCACTTCTGATGGCGATCGTTCTACAACTTCCCTTGTGTCTGTATGAACTGCAGGGGTCGGTGGTCTGTGTGGATGATTATCTCCTTCCCCAAAATGTGATGCTTCCATTGTCGACAAGCCTGCACAATGGAATACATTTCTTTGTCATAAGTGGGATACTTTCAAACTGTGTTGGACAATGTCTCACTGTGATATGCCACTGGATGCCCCTGTTGAGTAAGAACTGCCCAAATTGCATAGTCAAAGGCATCTGTCTTGATCTCAAATGGTTGTTGCAAGTTTGGTAATGTGAGCACTGGGGAAGAACAGAGGCAATGTTTCAATTCTACGAACACCTTCTATTGAGATTCTGACCAACAGAATTTTTCTTTCGCTCCTCCCTTGGTGACTTGACTCAAGGGCCAAGTGATATGAGAGAATCCCAACGCGAACCTGCAGTAGAAATTAGCAAGACCCAGAAAGCTGCGAAGCTCTATTAGGGTGGCTGGGGTTGGCCAATCCTAAATGACTTGGATCTTGGCTGGATCCACATGTACCCCCCTCTCATCAATAATGTATCCCAGATATTGAACCTGGGTCATGCCAAAAGTGCACTTCTCCAAATTGGCACACAACTTGTGTTTCCATAGTGTTTAGAGGACTTCTCAGATGTGGTGGAGGTGCTCTTTCCAAGTTTGGCTAAAGATCGGAATGTCATCCAAGTATACCACTACAAATGAGTTGTTCAATGGACGTAAGATGTCATCCATCAACCTCATGAAGGTTGCGGGAGCATTTTTCAGTCCGAAAGGCATGACAAGCCATTTGAAAATGCCCTCCTTGGCTTTGAAGGCAGTCTTCCACACATCAGAGGGTTCGATTGGTACCTGGTGATACCTAGACTTCAAGTCGATCTTGTTGAAATATTTGTCCCTTTTATTTGGTCCAAAAGGTCATAAATCTGTGGGATCGGGTACCTATTCCGGACAGTGATCTTGTTCAATGCTCGATAATCAATACAGAGTCTCCAAGTCCCATCCTTCTTCTATACCAACACGATCGGGCTCCCACAGGGTGATGAACTTGGATGGATGTGACCTTTCTGCAATAGCTCTGAATCTGCCTCTTGATTTCATCATTCTCCAGAATAGAGCGCCTATAGATCAGTCCATTGTGTAGCAGTGCACCTAGGGTCAGGTCAATGGGGTGCTTGAACTGACAGTGTAGAGGCACCCCTGTGGGTGAGGTGAAGATGTCCCCAGACTCCTCCATAACCTTGTCCATTTTTTGTTGTCATGTAGAGGAGCCATGTCCGGAGGTCGTGGCCATAGTCTTCTTCTTTCCCTGGGGGCGGATCATCAGGACAACAAATTTCCTAGTTTGGGAAATGAGTTTACTGCATTTTTTTGCAGTTACCAAAGAGATATTGGGAGGCGGTGGTACCTCTGGTGTCCTGTACAATTTATTCCCCAAAGTAACAATAACAGCACGAGGCCGGGACTCATACATTGCATGTCGCTTCCACAAGTATGGTTGGCCTAATAATACATCAGAAACATCAATAGGAGCAATTTCACACAATACCTCATTCGTGAATGGCTTGATGCTATAGGGAAGGTGACACTGCTGGCTGACGCGGAGATCTCATCCTTGGTGAAGCCACCCGATGGTGTATGGTTGTGGGTGCGCTGTGGTCAGTAAGCCCAAAAGCTTCATGAAATTTTCTGAAATGCGGTTCTGTTGGCTCCCATTGTCGACAATGAACCGTAGCGGGGAACCCTTTACCCACATCTAGGAGTGGAAGAGACGCTCTACCTCCTCTGGGTCTTCTAGTTCCTCCTTCTGGATCTTCGTAGTCGCAACAGTGGCGTTGGGCTCCGCATCAATAATTTTCTTCCCTTTGTCATTGACCTTGTCAGGTTCTGATTCAGAGTCGGAGCATGTATCTAATTCAGAAGGCCTCATCTCGGCCACCAGCGACTGCTTGGCTTGACACTCACTTGTGTTGTGATTGGAGCTCTTATGGAACTCACATCACTTTCTTGTGTCCTTCTTTGGCTTTGCGGTGTTGTTATTTGCTTGTGTATTTGGCAGGTTGTCTTGGGCTGCCATGCCTTGGCTTTGTCCTTTGTTCTACGGTTTAGGGGCACCTTTCCCTTGCTTTTGATTCGTAGATCCAAAGTCTCGCTTCTTCTGTTTGAATTTCTGCTCAATCGTGGCAGCATGCCGGTATGCCGTACAAAGCGAGGAGATCTCGAGGAACTCCATTTCCTCCTGAATGTATCTGTGGAGACAACCATGATACTTTAGCACCAAATGTTTCTATAAATATTTGATCCCCAACTTTTTGCGCAGGGTATGGAACAGATTCGTTAACTCATGCACATCTTGATCCCTTTGTTGTTGCAGCGTGGTCCATTGTATGTACTTGTCCTCATAGCTCCCCACGGGATAGTATTGTTCCTTGATGGCATCTCGGAAAGAATTCCAAGTGGGTACGGCTAAGAAAAAAGAGGGTTCTGTCTCATCATTTTTCTCACAGTAGGTTTCCCACCAATCCTTGACATGGGGGGTAGCTTTAAAAAGTGAAAAAATAATCTTCTCCCGATCGGAAAAGTCATGAACCGAGAAATATCCTTCTAATAGATTCAACCATCCATCTACAGCATCTGCATATATTTGACCCTCAAATATGGGAATGTCACAGTTTACTTGTACCTTAAAGGGATTTGTGCCTCTAGAGTGGCTGTTGGATGCAGATGCGCCATCGGTGGGCAGTCGTTGAAGGATCTGGGAAAATTTATCCATCATCGCGTTCCTTTGTTTTTCGAGGGCCTCCTCAAGCAATATTTTGATAGGATCTCCTGCTACCTCATCTTTCTTTTCATCCCCCATGGGCGTCCGTTGGGGTTTGCGAGGCTGATCTTGCAAAGGTTCCACCAGATCGAGCCCTAACTCCTTATACCCCGACCTCTTTGGGGACATGCAAAGAAGGATCGAGAAAAAGCAGACCACTCTGATACCACTAATCCTAGGATGAAGGCAGAAATCCAGCCAATAATGTAAATAACCATAAACATAGAAATACAGTGGAAATAAGGCTTCATTTCATTAATATCAAATCACAGAAATATGCTTACAAACATGATGGAAATAAAATAGCTAGGGTGCTGGTAGCGAATATTTGAGAAGAGATGTGACGACTACAGACCTCTGAACTATGCTACAATGAGGCTCCAGGGCCTATTTATTATGGAGAAACAATGGAGAACTCTAAACGTCCAAAAACCTAACCCTAGGAGATCAAGCACCAAAACTATGGGCCCCGTTTGGGTAAATTGGTGTTTCAACTTCCCGGGGACGTAACCTCGGCATACTATCTCCGTTTGGGGCTTCAAAACGGCTCCGGAAGTTCAGGACCCGAAAAACTGCTAAAAATAGTAAGTTGTGAAAAAAAAACTAAAAGAGACAATGGTGGGGCCCCAAGTGGAATAGGCAGGTGACCACCAATATCCACTTGGATCAATGATCACCCTATTGATCTATAAAATAATATGCTTTGGACACCTTTCACTGATCAAATGGATGTAAATGAAGGAAAATGAGTTTTCCAATATGATTTGTGGTGTAAAGGCTAGAGCTTTCAAGCTTGGATGGCTAACTAATCTCAAATCACTTCAACCACTTAAAATACCCCTACCTTAATTGTTCTTTTCTTGTTTGTAGATGAGGGAGGGTCAATGACATTTATTTCATCCTCATAGGGTTTATTCCTTTAATCAAATGACAAGAACCTTGAAAAGGAGGTTGTGTCAGTACTTACCCTTCAGAGGTGTTGAGAAAACCCTCGGATGTGAGTTTGAGGAGGCTTTTGAGCAGATTTAGGGCTTGGAATGATGCAGAGGCCCTCCTAGCCAAATGTGTATCACCGAACGCGCTGTCGGGTGACTTAATGCGTCGTCGGGTCGGCCGAGAGCGTAGCACTGAACGTGCAACGTCGGGCCAGTTGGGTGAGCAGAAGGTCGAACGTGCAGTGACACAGGCATGTCGGGTCACTAAACGGCTAAACGTGCAATGTTTGAACCTGTGCAGAGGCATGTAGGGTCTTCTGAATGGCTAAATGTGCAGCACTTACACTGTTTAACGTGTCGCCTGTCGAGTGAGCAATTTAACGCATAGCGCGGGCAAGGCTGCACGTTGAGTCTGAACGGGGTGTCGAGTCTTCATGGAACAAACGCGCAGCGTGCAATCACAAGCACACAGCATAGAGATAATTTACACAAAAAAAACCTCCAGGAGCATAGCACAGGGCTCCAAGCATCTAGCACAGGGCAACTTTGCCCGAATTTGCCATAAAATAAAACTTTTGGGTTTGGGTGCTCTTGATGACCTTTGCAAAAGAAAAATGAGTTGCTGAAGGGTGTAAAGGGCCTTTATAGGCTTATAAACATGATTTTTAAATGTCAAACCCCCTTTTCTAATGTTTTATTTTCAAGCCTTTGACCTTTTACTGATATTTTGTTTGGCCCTTTCACTGCAGGTGGTTAGGTGATGAAGTTGGTCTTTCTTCCAGTTCCTTGAGGCATGAGGAGCTCATTCCCATACTTTGGTGAATTTGGCCATACAGAAGCCTCTTCATTTTGATGTGAAACCTCTATTATAAAACTCAGTTTAACCCCTTGATCTTTACAGGCCTCCTTTCACTATTTGTAAGCATATTTTCTCCATTTTTGTGAACTTTGACTTCTTTTTGGCCTATTGATGCCTTTAACTCCTTTGTTGATAGGTGATCATGAGAGCCCTGTCTTTACCTTTCTCACTCATCCTTGGGCATGATAAACTTGCTTTGATAAGCACTATATAACTTAAACCATGCTTGCTACCTTCTCTTTTGGTCATTTATGATTTTCAGGTGCCATAACATATTGACTTAGCCCTTTCTGATATTCCTAAATTTTGATATGTTTAATTACACAGCAGCAATCTTACAATTACCTTGGGTCTTTATCTTGGAGCTCAACACTATGTCTTTATCCCCTTTATCACTGAGAGTGAGTAACTAAAATGAGAATTTGATCCTCCTCTCATTGATATACTTTGCTTCTTTTTCCTTTGACATAGTGAGAAATTTCACTTTGACAACCTCTAGGATGACATACACAGTATCCCTTTAAAATCTTCTTTCTACTATCATCATGGAGGTCTAACATATTCATTTTTCCTCCTTTGACCATCTTACCAAACCCTCAATTTCTAGGATGCTTTCTCAATGTGATTTGTTGCACTAAATCCCTGCTTGGCACACTACTAGCCCAATCAGGCTTAACCACCTTGATTCTTCTTAGACACAAACTTTTTCCTCTACTTTTGCTGTGAATGTATTCATTTTGTAACAGGCCTATTACCTTACCAATTTTATGTTGTTGGTCACTTTAACACTCCTGTAGAAATGTCAAAATTCCTCATTTATCCCTAACAGAACTTGAAATTGGTAGAGTGGTCGTCTTAGGAGATTTATGCTCTTTCTTGGGAAATCATGTATTTCCCTTATATTTCATTTGAACCAGGTCTTAGCATAAAAATAACAGAGCTTAAAATACGAATGAAGACCCTATAACCTAGGGAACCCTAATGATCTAGTGGGAGAGTTTTAACCTGGTCTTTTGACTGAAATTAGGCTTGGGTTTTAATAGTGTAAAAATAGAGTGTTTTGAGAAATTGGTGTATTTTAATACATAGAAATTGATGTACTTGATTGACCTAAAGAGCTTATAGAGGTAGTCTTGAGACCATTAAAGTTTGAGGAACCTGATGAAAATGGGAAAGAATAGGCTGACTGTTAACCCTAGCTGAATGTTAAAAAGTGGGGTAAAGGCAAAACAAAGTGCTGGGGTGATAGGTGGGAAAAAACAAACTAAATGATTGGCATAAGCCCATGAGGGGCCCTTTAGGAAAAGAAAGTTAATAATGGACTAGTAAATAGTAGAATAATCAAATATTTGTGACAAGGATAATGAAGGCAATGAGATTTCTAAAACTCGCAATATTTAGGAATCTTATTTTTAGAAATCTAGGACTGAGATTTAGTCATCTTCAGATAGTAAAATTTACTGATGACTAACAATATATTCAGGGCACAATCGACTATGGGTTGAGATACACTTTCAGGAGTTTGAGACTCCATGGATATACTGATGTTGATTGGGTTAGTAGTGTGGTGGATCACAAGAGCACATCTCAATGTTACTTCACCTTAGGTTCTGCTTCGATATCTTGTATGATTAGGAAGCATAAGTCGGTGGCTTTGAGCACCGCTGAGGCCAAATACATTGTAGCGAGCATGGCCTGTTTGGTTGAGAAATATCTTCAGTGAGATGTTTGGACATGTGTTAGATACCATTGTTATCCTTTGTGATAACCAGAGTGGGATTCGTCTTTCTAAGAATCTCGTGTTCCATGATCGATCCAAGCATATTGATATTAGGTACTACTTTATCCGAGATATGGTACAATGAGGTTGTAAGGCTCGATCATATAAGAACTGATGAGCAGGTAGTAGATATTATCACGAAGCCATTGGGGAAGGTCAAGTTCCTAACCTTCCATGAGAAACTTGGAATCATAGAAAGACCCTATTGTGAGGTTCTTGCATGAGTTGAACAATGGGCTCTAGGAGCTCTAGGGGGGCTTGGGGATAGCGTCTTGGAGCTATAAGCACACATGGGGCTAGGATTTTCAAACCTAGTTGTGCTTATGCCCCACCGTTATGATGATGAGTTGGTTCACCCTCTCTTTTATTTACGCCCCACATGCTTCCTACCCATGCAGTTTCAGACTCATGGGAATTACCTCTCATTTGGCCAATGAGGTGGGAAATGTGGATAGAGACCATAGCAAGACCGATGGACACATCGAATATTGCCATATGCTCTATGTCTAGGACGGGTTGTGTCCAACAACTTGATCTAGGATCAAGTCTGATGAGGTTCTTACCTCTAAACTGACTTTGGGTTAGTAAAATAACTTCGGGTTAGTATGTGACTATTTTTTAGTCTATTGAGTTTTTACCCTCTAGGCTGACTTTGGGTAAGCGAAGCATGATGACTTTGTGACTCACTCTAGTTTGTTTTCCCTTAAGAGCCGACAAAGCGTGTTAGAGGAGGATGATGCAGGAATGCATGATGATAATGATGATAGACATGATGGTATTGATCACCAGATGGAACATGTGGACAGATGGAGTTCTCCCTAGTTGACAGGGAGTGTTAATTTTGGGAAACTAGGTCCAAAATCCATGTTGCACTGCTCATATGATGATAATTATATTTTGTTGGATTCCTCTTTTGGAGAGGTGCAATATTGATCTAAATATCATCTTGTTTGGATAAGCATAGAATATATTTTGATTTTATTTTCCACACATGTGCAAGGTTGGCTAGATTTGTAATGTAGGCTCACAAGCCCTACAAATGTCTCACACACCCTCATTAGCAAATATAAATTGGAGAGAGATAATGTCCATTTCATCATCAACTCAACACACATTCATATTGTGATCTTATTGGTTCATACAGCCTAGGAGAGGCTTTTGGATTTTTATTAGGGTTTCTGGACAGTATTGATCTGCGTGGACTTTGGGTCAACGCTTGGAATTTGACTATGTTTTTTGGGCAGAGATTATGATTTTTGAAGGTTGTACTGCTGGGCACAAAAATCAAGGAAGAACATAGTCAAATTCCAAGCGTTTACCTGAAGAAGCTGCTGCAATTTTGGATTTTTATTAGGGTTTCTGGACAGTATTGATCTGCGTGGACTTTGGGTCAACGCTTGGAATTTGACTATGTTTTTTGGGCAGAAATTATGATTTTTGAAGTTTGTACTACTGGGCACAAAAATCAAGGATGAACATTGACTTTGAACAAAGCCCTTTGAATGTAGCATTGAATTTTGCATTGATCAGTTTGGGTTGACTTGCATTGAATTTTGGAGTTGTCTTTGAGGTGTGTGTGTGACACTTGTGGAAGGTTGATTTGGCTATTGGAGAAGTTCAAGAAGTTGGTTTGACCAAATCAAGACTTTTCTGGCTACATCATCCTTTTGACTATTGTAACAAACATTTATCTATTCATTTGGAGGACAAGGAGAATTACAAATTTTGATATATTATTTGGCTTGTCTTCCGTTGATCTATTATTAAGTTCTATTAGCATTTTAATTTCATGTTTATGTGATTGCTAAATTGAATTGTACCTAAGATTGAATTAAAACGGAAAGTTATTTCTTGGTCTTATGTTGGTGCACATGGATTCAAAGATAGGACTTATATTAGTGCACATGGAGTTAACTTGTATATAGACCTATGTACAAGTTAATAACATCTATAGTAAAATGAGAGTAACATTCTTCAATATTTATGGTTAAAAATATTGTATATAGGCCTATGTACAAGTTAATAATATTTATATTGTTATTAATTAAATTTAAATATAATTACATAATAGTTATTTTTTTATGTAAAAAAATATTAGTAATAATTATGCATAAAAACAAAATTTCAAATTTAATTTTATTATTTTTATTACTTTTAATTTTTTATTGACAAAATCAACCCATGCTTCATTACATAATACTTAAAAATTATTTAATAGACACAACATATAAATATTTAAATATATTAAATTTTATAAGGCTATTAATATTAATATAAAATCAACATTTCCCATACAATGTATCTCTCAACCACCTTGAACAAATTACTCCGACTTCAAATTAGAATTTTTTCGCAATTAAAACTAGGCTCACTGCAATCCCGGAAAATAAAATAGGAATAGAATTGGTACATTAAACTTTGGAAACTAAATGCCAGCAATATCTATTGTCTCACTCAAAAAATCACCGACGATGATGATAATAATCTCGATCTCGATCTCGATCGTGCGCAAAGGATGATCTACTCCTCTCTCGGTCAAATTGCAACTTTAGCGAAGGCGAATCTCTGTCATTTTCATCGAACTTATACCCTTGTAAAGCTTCCATGGCAATCGCGGCACACTTAGGGTTATCAAATTCCACAAACCACAAAACAACTACAGCGCTAGCTGCTTCTCTTTCTCCAACTCCATGAGATTTTTTGGATTCCTTGGGCTTTTTAACAACCCTCACTTCTTTGAAACCACGGAATGGGCAAAATATGTGAGTTGCTTCTCTGCTAGTGCAATCGCTTGGCACACCCATAACAAACAATGTGTTCGATGCATCTTCTGGTAGATATTGAAGATCATCCACAGGCACCCTCCTCCCAATTACACGGTCGAGTCTATGATTATCAGACCTGAAATTCAAACCCTCATCTACAGTTAACCTATTTGAAGAAGGAAGCAGTCCACTCTGTGAAACAAAACCATGATCATCAAGAAAAGGAGGAGCAGGAGCACGAACATGATCATCCAATAAGCGAACCCCTACTCTATCACGACCACCTCTCTCAGCAAGCCTGAAGTGGTCCCTAGGGTTAACGTAAACATCAGACAACGAACCATCAAGAGCATAGTCATATTCATAATCATTGCGAGGCCGCTTGGCTGGTACGGACCTCTGCCAGTCCCTTTCTCTCTCAGCGCCTGATGCTCGGGATCTTGTGTACTCCATATTTCTCTCTCTTATTGCCCGACCAGAAACAAATACCCGTTGCGAACCAATAGGGTAAAATACAGAAGCCCAAAAATAGCTCCAAACAAACCCTTGTATTGACAAAGCTTTTATGCTGCTCTTAAGTTTACGTTGTCGATGTATTAATATAGGGACTACAGAGCACGAAAATAGATCTATTTTAGCGTGCCCATGTATTTATGGTCGGCCCATTTTAATGGTTATATTGTCGCAGTGTCACAAGCCAAACATGGTCGTCTATCAATTTGTCTTCATTTAAATTTCAAAAATATTGTAGTATTGGGGTTGTATTTTAAGTGATTGGGAGTATTGTTTATGGTCCTATTCACTAGCCTGCTTTTAATTTCACGAGATATATTTGGACTTTTTTTCTGATAAGTTTCAAGGACACCCTCACTACATGGAGTCTTTGCTCTTATTAAACTCTTGATTTATTTCATGGGATAATATAACCTTTGTGATAAGTCCAAAAAAATGGACTCCCCAGCACATGAAATCTTTGCTTTTGATTTACCCATGTCCAAGTTAATCACGATTTACCAGTATACCCTAACTTTAAAAAATCAATCTTAAACTTTGAAATTAACCCTTCTTATTCTTATTAAAGCCTCACCAAGATCTCGTTAAGTTCATAGCCCTTTATTCATGGATAACATTTCATTTTTTATCTTTTTAAAGAAAAAATATTCTCATTTCTTTACATGTGTACCAAATTTCTACAAATACTTTTGTTGGAGGAAACCATCTCCTTTTTCTTGTAAGTGTTTGAAGTTTGGTATAACCGTTTATTATAAAGTAGTGAATAAATATAATAGTAAAATTAAAATTATGTATAAATAATAAATATTATATCAATATATCTAAATAAATTTAAATAGGTTTAGTACAACTTTCTATAATTTTTTATTTTATTTTTAATATTGAAAATGTTCATAATTTTGATTTCAGAAATAGTTTCAATACATTATACTAAAATTTATATTTTCAACTTCAAATTTTTATTATTCCTCTCTCCAATAATATTATCTACTCTTGTGTTAATATTACCTACTCTTGTGTTAGCTAACAGTCAACCTTAGAAGCAATAAGTACCCTATAAACACTAATCGTGGTGAGAAAGATAATAATATTTTTCGTAACCAATGGAAAATCTACAATAACAATTTTCTCCCAACCAATGGAAGATCTAAAATTAAGTTAAACACAAAGATAATAATATTTCTCTCAACCAAAGGAAAATCTATAATTAATAGTGGTGAGAAAGATAATAACATTTCTCCCAACCAATGGAAAATCTACAATAACAATTTTCTCCCAACCAATGGAAGATCTACAATTAAGTTAAACACAAAGATAGAAATATTTTCTCCCAACCAATTGAAGATCTACAATTAAGTTTATTCTTAAGGTATCGACTATTAAAATTTATAGGGCTATACAAACTCTACCCTCCTCTACATTTGAACCTATGACCTTTTAGGAAGAAACACATGATCTTAATTATTAGGCCCACTCAAGTATATTAAGTATCATTTTATTATATTTATGGTCATAAAAATAGTAAATTCGTAATTTTAATTTATTAAATTAAACAATATTTCTCCCAACCAATGGAAGATCTACAATTAAGTCTATTCTTAAGGTATTGACTATTAAAATTTATAGGGCTATACAAACTCTACCCTCCTCTACATTTGAACCTATAACCTCTTAGGAAGAAACACTTGATCTTAAAAATTAGGCCCACTCAAGTATATTAAGTATCATTTTATTATATTTATGGTCATAAAAATAGTAAATTTGTAATTATAATTTATTAAATTATAAGTTGGCATCACTTTCTATCAGGTCAACCACAAAGACCTTAAATGAATTCATCATTATCTATTTTGAATATAATGTAATGGTTGAAACAAAGAGCCATTATGGAAATTTTTTTTCCATAAAACAAAATATGTTAGATTGATTTAATTTAATTTTAATAATATATAAATCATATAATGCCCAAAGAGATTGAGAGTGGGTTGCTTACAAGGTGTTTGTAATATACTCTATAATAAAAATATCACTTGTTCAAAACCTATGAACACAAACCCAACCACCCCTAAGTCGAAGTATATCAAACTACAAGTTAATTGCAACATTTACACCAAACTAACAAACCAAAAACAAAAATATATGAGAATCCTAAAATTGTTCTAAATTTAATTAGCATGATGAATTATAGTATTTTTTATCCGTATTACCTTCTCTTATATTACCCATATATGGTTCTCATGATATCATAGTTTAAATCAATGTGGGTTATATAAAATTTAATTAAAAAATTTCTAAGAATATATATATATATATAAGTAAAAACATACAAAACCATGTAATTCATTATTTTTCTTTTATTATTTAATACTAATTAGGATAATCAAACTTATCAATATCATTTATATATAAATGATCAATTTGTTTACAATTTAATTATCTCTTATTGTTTACAAATTAACTATCTCTTATTATTAAACAATTTATTTAAAAAATATCTCAACTAATTGTTATTCTTTATGTTCATTCTTAAAATTACACTATAATCTATTTAACTAATATAAAAATCACTTACATATATGCTCAACAATTGGTCTAATTAACATATTTTAATTACTATGTTTTTTTGGATCCCTACTCTATAATTAACTTTTTAAAATAGCATATCTCAAATGTCTATATTCCACACATTTTGTTCCAAAAATAAAGGTTTAATAATTACTATACACATATCATATAATAAATACATTATATATAAAATTTAGTAACTAACATTCTTATAGAGAAACAACATTAATATATAAGTTTATAAATTATAAATAAATTTTATGTTCAATAGGCTTCCATTTCTTCATGTAATGGTATTTCATTTTACCATATCCTACTCCTATAAGAAAACATATAAACTTTTCGATTCATATTTTTTATTTAAATATATGCATTTGCATTTATGAATTTAAAAAGAACAAATAATTTGTTTACAATAAGAACCTAAATAATGAGTAAACGGACAAACTATGTGATTCGTTATTCGTTCTTTATTATTCAACATTAATGAGAATAATAAATCTTATTAATATGCTTGCCATTTTCACGACAATTTGTTTACGTTCTTATATATTAATTATCTTTTATTATGAATTATTTATAGAAACGATGTGATTCATTATTATTTTTAATTATTTAACATTAATTAGAATAATAAATTTTATCAATATCTATGTTATTTATGATCAATTTTTTTACACCCTAACCATATCTTATCATAAAACAATTTACTTATGAAATATGTCAACTAACTATGGTTTATTTGCATCGTTAACATATAAATTATTAATTTGTTTACATCAAAATTATTTTTTATTATTATTTTAATTATGTGTATCTTTAACTATTTATTTTACTCACATAATGATCATTATTATAAGATGAAATTATATTAAAATATGTGCTAGAATGTAGCAACTATCTCATAAATGAGTTACAATGTGTTGTCTTCCTTGTGAGCGATTTTGACTAGTTTGGAATAATGGCACATTTACAAAAAAAACTAAGAAACCATCATCCTCTCAAAATAATAGGGAGGGAAAATTTCCAAAACTAAGTTTTCTAGTTTTTACACTTACTTATTCATGAGAGAGAGAGTATCTTTAAACAAATTTCATGCACAAGAAAATATAGAAATAGAACATTTCTATAAATTACTAGAATATGGTCCATAGCTTGGCCCGTGAGATTCAGGACCTAAGTTCTTCCTACTACTATCTCTCTTTCTTCTTGTTATTAGTGGGGAGGAACACTTCATTTTAAGCACATCTGAATATGAAGGGGGAGAAGAGGAGGACTTCTTCTTGGCCATATTACTAGCTTCTTCATCTTTTACTCTAGGAGAGACCTTTGGGGAAAGCTTTCCCACCATAGGAGTTTTGCTTGGAGGGTCATGATCTAGTTGTTCTTTGTCAATCAAATCAAGAGAAGCCATTAGAATAGGATTGTTTGGTTGATCCACTTCCCCTTAAGATTCTCACATTCTTCCTCCAGAGCATTCAAGGCTTCAAAGTTATTTGAGGAAATGGTTTGATGCTTAGATTCCACCTTACATGTCTACTACTTTTTACTTCCATGCTTCTTATGCTTCCTTTTAACGAGAATGAATCCTCGTGTAGTTTCTCCTTTCTCTTCTTTAAGAGGAGGCTTTGTATAGCTTTGAGAAGTTGAATTTTTTTGGATAGATTTCCTCAAAGTGCTCATACTTGTGGCACAAATTACATTTAAAAGGAACATGTTCGTAAGATAGAGCCTAGAGATGAGACCAACCATCTATATTTATCTGAATCACCTCTAAGAGGCATTTTGATAAATCCATTTCAACACATATTCTAGGACATGAAAAATTGTTCCCATGTTCCAAATAACAAGAAATAAGTTTTCTAAGTCTATCTTCAATTGTCTTAAAAATGCCTTCACCCTAGCAAAAAAGAGGGATGAAAAGCAATATAGTCCACACACATGCAAATATGATTTCCATCATATCATAGAATTAAATTACAGAGACCAATGAGTGAGAAATGGTGCCTATAAAATAGAGACCTCACTTATAGATTTAATATCTATATTTCTAATTTTTAATGAAAAATGAAAAATACAAATTTCCACAATAATAAATACTTTAAAATTGATTATTTTCCTAATTATAAAACAAAATCTTCAACAACTTCATAACTTTCCCAGAAACCAGTAAACTTTCCCATTAACCATTTTTCCTTCCAAAACACCACATTAGTTTTTATGAGAAAAACCCCAAATCCAAAATCCAAAAAAACTTTATTTTTCCTTCAGTTTTATTTGATTGACTCATTTTACCCGCATTAAAGCACACAGTCAACTAAAAAACATACGGTGATATAAGCCTTATTCTCAAATCCATCACGAGTTGAGATCCCTCCACCAAACGAAGGAATCCAATGTGGGAAACTCTCGCTGTAGGGAGAAAGGTGTTGCGGAGCACCAGACCATCTCTACTCATGTGAATATCCTAAATTCATTAATTAATACATTACATGTTATATACATTTCTACAAGGTTTAGTAATTAAAACACACATAGAACGAGTCATATATATCCCACCCATATCTCTTATGTGAAAATTTGAATGAGTCATGTGGGAAGAAGCTTAAACATGCTTAACGTATGTAAAGGGATGACTAATATTATTAGATTGTAAAAAAATAAAAATAAGAGTCATTTATTTTTATAGCGATATAAACAAATATCTGAACAAAGAATTTGAAAGCATAAATCAGAGAGACAAAATCAAAAGTAGTTAATTAGTTTAGGGAGAGATGGACATTGGAGGAATTTTTTGTTGGTTGATAGGTTGGAAGGAGATCTATTAAAACTGTTGAAGAATATAAATTATTCATAGATTATATTTGAATTCCAAATTCATTGTTATTCTCTCTAAAAATAAGATCTAGTAACATTCGAAGAATTTAGAAGAATTTATTTATGTAATTTTTTTTATTTAGTAATTTAAAAGATTATCTCTAATATGTTTAAAGTTTTTTTTAGTCTCATTCAAACTAATAATTCAGATTATTTTTCAATGGCCAAATTTACAATGTTGTTGCATAAATACAAAAAATAATGCACTCGATAAATGTTTAGAAATTCTCAATAGTTGTGATGGAATTTGATTTAGCCAAAACTTGTGTAAAATTGAATTGGTTATAATTTAGGTTGTTGTTACTGTAGATAGGGATGAACTTACATACTATAGGATATCATGGTATTCCTATCATCTCTCTTATGTTATGGTCACAATTGAATCTCCTTTTGAGTTTTTTAGTTCCATAAGGGAACTCATATGAGGATGTTACTTATCCCATTTTTTTTATTTTTGTTAGTGGTTGAGGGTTTAAGCATGTTAATAAAAAAATGCAAGAAGAGCATAAATAAAAGTAGTAAAAATTCATATTGAGTAATCTTCTTTTTGTAGACAACATTGTGATATTTTGTCAAATTATGCACCAGTAGGAGATAAAAAGCATAAGGGAGTCTTGGATATATATTGTAAAGCTTCATGAATGGAAGTCAACATGTCAAACTATTCACCAATTAATGAACTAGATGAAGAGGTGCAATTACAAATATTAAACTTATTTCAATTTATTATGTTGAAATCCATCAAGGTGTAACGTATCTAGGTTTAAATTAAAGTAAATTATTATAAATATGGTATTTTGATGTCATTTGGGTTTGTCTTGAGTGCTTGTGATATGGAGTATTTTCCTCTCTGCCTAAATTCTATTCATGTAAATGACTTGTTGAGCTTATAATGAGTATATTGTTGTAATGAAGTCGAGCCATGTTGTTGACCTAGAATTGTTACTTAAAGAATACAAGCATACCCTAGGTACCATCCTTATAAAAAAGGGGCCTAGTGGTTTTCCATGAGATATATTACCTGGAAAAACAAATATTTATATGGTTGTATAATAAAATAAAAGTTTGAATTTCAATTTATGCAATAAATGGTTGTCTTAAGGTGGTAGATTAGTATTGGTGAAGATTATTTTTGAGATTATCTCCATATATTAGATTTCCATAGCCAATATGCCAAAAGGAAATTTTAACTATATAGCAAGGTACTCTTCCATCAGATTGATTCTTTCTCTGGTCGCACATATGGTGTAGAATATCCACCAAATGGATGTGAATACAACATTCCTCATTAGATTTATTGAGGGCGAGGTGTACATTGAAAAAACTAAAGGATCTGAGACCTTCAACACAGAGTCACATGTATGCCAACTAAAGTGAGATTTGTATGGGTTGAAGCAAGGACCTCGTGTTTGGTACACTAGGATCGATAGCTACCTCACCAATTTTGGCTTCACCAAAAGTGAAGCAGATGCAAACCTTTACCACATTTTGGTAGAAGGTAATTTTTTTATTATAGTCTTATATGTTGATGACTTGATTTTGACTAGTGATGAAAAACTTATCAGGTCTTGCAAGGAGTACCTTTCAAGAGAGTTTTAAATTAAGGACATGGGGTTGATGCACTATTTCCTCGGTTTGGAAGTATGGCCAGGAGAAGGGAAATTGTTTATCTCTCGTGGAAAGGATGTCAATGAGATACTCCAGAAGTTCCACATGGACAAATGTAAACCCATAGAGACTCCTCTAGCGACCAACTGGAGGAAGGAGGATGCCACTTCAAGTGAGGGAGTGGATGTTACTATGTATAGGAAGTTGGTGGGTTCTCTCATTTATTTGGTGAACACACTACCATACATGTGTTATTCAGATAACTAGCTGGGCCAAGCCATGGTTCGACTAACACAATTATTTTGGATAGATGCCAAACATGTACTACGGTACCTCAGAGGCACCACACAGTTTTGACTTTGGTACAAACGAAAAGAGGGAGTGAATATGAAAGGCTTCAAAGATGTAGATTGGGTCAGTAGCAGTTTCTTGGTACAATGGGAACCAAAGATCTGTAGCATTCAACTCAGCAGATGCAAAGTACATGGCTTCTAATCAAGAAGCATGTGAGGTTATCTGGATGAGAAATATTCTTGTTGGGTTATTTGGTCAGATGATGGATCCTATTGTGATTTACTATGACAATCAGAGTTGCATCAAACTCTCTAAGAATCTATTTTTTCATGATCGATCCAATCACATAGATATATGGTACCACCATATATGAGATTGTGTAGAGACCGATCATGTTGTTGCAGTACATTTCGACAAAGGAACAGGATGCAGACATTTTAACATAATATTTTTCAAGAGATAAATTTGAGTACAATAGAAGCAGGAATTTGGTATCTAATAATCCCTTTATGGCTGAGAGAGAGTGTTGAAAATGCAGCAAGAAAACCTAGTTTTTACTTTTCCTTGGTCAAACTAGATTAAAATTTGAATTTCAATTTTAGCAAAATACCTAGAGGTAGTCAACTGAAGTGACATGGATTTTGTCACTTAGTTAACTTAGTAAATTTGATTTGGAGACACTTGAGTTCATTTCTACATGATTGATTTCTAATTTGTAGCAATCTAATTTAGGTAAGTTGAGTTATTGTCGGTTAAACTAGTTCCAACTATTAGAGAAACTAGCGAAAGGTCAAGTTGTGTAGTGTAACTTCAATAAAACTCGTTAGGCATCGAGTTAATTGATCAATTGGCCCAAAATAACTTATGCATGATAAGAGTTTGATTTACCCAACTGAGATTAGTGTTAAGGGAAGTGTACTATCAGTTGTAAACTTGTTCAAATTGTACAGGTGGTGCATGAAGTCAAATAATTGACCTATGGTAATTGCGCAATTCCTTGGTGAGAAATTCCTAAAAAAATAGGGGCAATTTCCCAAGGAAATAGGAACTTGAAGGCTCAAAATTTTGGCTAAGTATTGGTTAGGTTTAGGCAATCAAGCAGAGGATAGAAGATACAGGTGCAGGTTGAGCTCAAGGTTGAGAAGAGCATATTGTATTCATCTAGATTCTTTGATTAATGCAATACAAATAGTAAGGGGTTTTGAGTTGTTTCTTTCCCCTAGATAAATATCTATGTATGTGTGTGGAATCTCGATGCATGTTAATGATTTGTGTTCTTGATCATGAATTTATTTCCTCATATCAATAGAGTAGCTTATAGTCTTATGATTTAGTAAATTTCAAAAGGATTTTAGATTATACACATTAATTTCTACACTAAAATAGAAGGATATATAAAAAAGAAGAAGGTAACAATGTTAACTTGTTATGGAAATACCCATAGCTTCATAAACTACAAAGTAACATAAATTATCAATTTATTTGTATATCTAGCAACGAAGTTTCAAGTAATCATTGTAGATGGAGATACCATATAAAGTTTTTAGGGAAGTGCCATAGTATTAAGCTCAATATGGAGGATTACTTGTTGGATAGTCCCATGATTTCAATACAAATGGGTGGTGTTGATGATGTATTGGGTGTCCAATGGTTACAATCATCTGGAACAATGACCTTTAATTTTCAATATCTCTTCATAATATTTACCTCGTAAGAAAAGGAAAATGGCTTAGAGGTATCCAAGGGAAACCCTCTAAAGTGACAAGATCTAATGGAACGACAAAACTACTTAAAAGGGGACACTAGGGTCTAGTTGCACAATTTTGTTGATTAAATGTTCAAACATTAATATTATATATATTAAGGGATCTCCATAAATTTATCAACAATCATTCCAAGGTATATGGATTAATGACAAAGGGTCTTCCACTTGCTCAAGATCATGACTATGTTATTCATTTGTATCCAAGAAGTGTACCAAAGATAAATGGAGAAGGTAAATTCATACTAGAAGTAAAAATAATCCTTGAAACAAGGATTACGTGGTAAACTAATCAAGCAAAGCAATTGTGGAGTACCTCATCAAACAAAAGAACCTACTAGTGGAAGAGATGACACGGTGTTGATGGCCCAAAATGACCCTGTCAATTGTAATATCCCTTGCTTAAGCCACTATAAAAACTCTCGTAAAATGATGGTTGTTAAATAATTAAATATTATCAATTCTTATATTGATATTATATGAAGAATATTCTTGAAATTCTTAATTATAAGAATATTGGAAGAATTATTTCTTAATTATTTTATTTAGAAGAATTTATATTCTTCTATAGAAATAAATTATATTTCCAGGTTGGTATCTTTTATGAGTTTTAGAAATAATGAGTAATAATTTTGGAAAAACTATGGATAAGTGCTATTTTGCTCATAAGGCAAAAGCAAATCTACTTTGAAAAGAAAAGCATGAGATATTTATGGAGTGCTTTTGTGATTTAGGAAAAATCAAATTTATGGGTGTTTTATGGAATGATTTTAAGATTTAGAAAAGCTATTCCATTTTCTTAATTCTATTTATTGTAAGCCTATGAGAAAAATAGAGGAAGGAATGAGAGAATACATGGAGAATGGAGCCAAGGAAGAGGAAGAAGGAATTTCAAGCATGCATCAAAAGATAAGTAACTATGTTCTTTGAAAATAATTTTGTTTGCATATGGGGCATGATGATATAATAACTGAATTTATTTGCTGGGAAAAGTTCGTATGATAGAGAATAAAGATTATTTCTTGAGAAAACCTTTGTATAATTTCATGCATAGCGAAATAATTTTTTTATTAATTAAACTCTTAGAATATTTAATGTGTTTTGAATTCATAAAATATTTTCATGGCTAAATAATTATGTGAATTGCATGAGTTATTGGAAAATAGGGTGTAAATATGCCTTTGTATAGATATGTAAAAAGTGAAAGAGGTGTTTGTAAAAGAGGATGTTACGAAAAGACTCTTTCATATTTTAAAAAAAAAATTCCCATGTCTTGAAAACTGTGTCCAAAATTGATGATAAAAACATGGAATTATTTAATATTTAAATCTGGAAAAAGGAGCTGCAAAGATACGTTCGAATCTTCCAAACCGTAACACCTATGTAACAACTGAGAGAATTTATTTTTAATGAACTTGTTACAAACAAAAATGTCTTTGGGTTTTCCAAAACTCATTTCCATTTTTTTGTAAATTGTGTCCAAAGGTGATGACAAAAACAGGAAATTATTTAGTATTTAAATCTAGAAAATGGGCTGAAAATATTCGTTCAAATATTCAAAACCGTGACGCCTGTGAAAAAAATAAGAGAGGTTATTTTTAATAATCTTGTTCCAACAAAAACCTCTTTTGGTTTTCCAAAATTTGTTTTCATATGTTCGTAAGCCACGTTCAAAGTGGATGGCTAATACAGGAAAAACAGAGTAAAATAGAGTGCTTCTATTTGATTTTTTTCAATTGGATAAAAATACTTGTTTATGTAGATATAGACATAATAATTATGTTTATAATTATTTACAATGAATTAATTTATTTCATTTAAGATATTACCAAGTATTTTCTAATGATGCATATGCATTAAAAGTTTAAAGAGAAATATTGGACTGCTGAAAAGAGTATGTGCTTAGGTTCACATTAATAATTATCTAGTATATTTGATCTACTAGAATTGATTATGTGATTTTACATGCATTAGGATCTTGAGTCATGAAAAAAGATATAAATAACCTTTGTGAGACGTGGTTCACATAAAACGTTTGCATAAAAGGAAATTGGTTGAGTTATTTGAGAAGGATTTGTTATTCATGTTATTTCTTGAGGAAATATTACAAACTCTCCAATGTGTGAAATGATAAGAAAATATTTTGTATTTCATGAATAATAGCTAGTGAGTTAGCTATCTTTTGGAAAAAGAATAATTAGGGTGTTAAATTCCTTCAAAAATAAATATATATATTTGTATGCAAGGAAGCATTTATTGTGTTAGAACTCTTCAAAAAGAATAGAAGAGAAAAATATATCCTTGTATGAATTATTGGATTAAATTCTTGGAGAGGAAAACTAGTAATCACCTGATTTATTATGTAATATTTTTAGAGAAACATATAGGCTTGCATGCATGGAAAAAATATATTTTTGGGTATTATATTTCTAGAGAAAAGGAAGATGCAACCACATAATATTGATTGTGTTAGCCTTATTTTGGGGAAAATAATATGTATTTTTCAAACCTAAAGGGATTAGCTATGGTATTAGCTTTATTTTGGGAGAATATTATGCATAGTTATCGGGTTAGATCATTTGGATGAGAGGGAAATGTCCCTTTTCATGCATGAAAGAATAAATGGTATCATTTGATCCCTTGGAAAAGAAATTTGTTTATTTTTCCATGAAATATTTATTTAGTTTTCTTCGGAAATAAATATATGTTTTTCATTCAAGAAGAACAAGCTATGTTATTTCATTCACAAAATTATAACTAGTATGTTAACTTTGTTTGAAATAGAGCTGGTATTTTATACATAATAGCAATTGTGAATAGCTATTGTGTGAAAAAGATATTTTTGGAAAAGAACATGCATTTACATGCATAAGTATAGAATCTATGGCATTAATCCTTTTGGAAAAGTAAACATAAGAGTAGGCACAAAGGAAATTTCTTATTGGGATAGTTATTTTGAAAGCTTGTTATGCATTTGCATGCACAATATTATTATACATTATGTTAGCTTTCCTTTGGAAATAATATGAAAGTGCATGCAAGAATTTGTTAGTGTTTTTTGGAAAGATGGGGCTTGATAGTGATTTATTTGTTACTAATGCATGTGAAATCATGTTAAAGAAGGAATTTCATGTTAATTTGTTTATGTTTTATACATGCATACAAATAGTGGTGAAAGTGTCACAAATAAATATTTATTATTGGTTTATTAATATTTTATCTAATCATGATATCAAGTGTGTTGACGACAGCAATGGCAAGAAAGGACGGTGACTTGAGAAAATTATTTTTCAAGTTTAACATTGTGGAAGATAAAGAGTTATTGATCCATGTAGGTTTAGGACTTTCAACTATAGGATGACCCACTGAAGGAAACACTCTCACCACAAAGACAAAGATTGATGATCTGTGGGTAAATGGTATCATGATGATTGTAGTATCTTATAACTAGTTACGTTGCATTTAAAATTATTTTTCTGTGTAATTTTTATGACAATGTTCATGGGATGGACTCCCTTATAACCATTGAGTGAGGGGTGAAAACCCCCACGAGCATTTAATAATAAAATAAAACATTTGCTGATTTTCACCCTACGGGGTTTCTAGGGTATATCGGTGTCTGATGATGCGATTGTTCATTGTGTCATTTTCATGATGTTAATTTATTTCATGATGTGATGTTTATATTATCAATTATGCGATTTAATAATTTAGTTAAAATGATGATGGGATCAATGCATAGTTATAGCAGGAAATTTAAGTTAATATGCTACAACAAGGAGAATTAATGGTTGTGTAAATCATTATGATTTTTACTATACATTTCTTTAGGTGATGATGATGGTTATTATAATGGTTAATGAGGGAATATAGAAAGTAATTTAGAAATGTATGCTTGTGCCTAAGCCAACTAGCGCACTGTCCTGCTACGAACCTCAAAAAAATGTCATTTAGGGGGTCAAAATTGCTCTGGAAGTTTAGGACCCAAAAAACTGTTAAAAATAGAAAGTGCTACTATAAATAAGGAAATTGAAGAAATCGACTTGAGTTTTGGGGGGGTAGGTGGGTGGCCACTAATATCCACCTGGATCTTTCCTCCCCCCTTAGGAAGCAATGGTCCCCATTACATGCAGAGCCTCCATGAGGTGAGTAAATTTCTATTGAATCTGGTCCATAGTGAACCACTTTCCTTGGTGAAGGAGTTGGTCTTCTTTGACAAATCGATATAGCTAAATCCTTTGCTTGTGGTTGTTCTTGATCTATGTTTCCATGATCTGATCAGTTGTGTATTGTACCATGCAGTTTGGGTTTAACTTTGTTGGTGTGAGTTGTTCTGCAATGTCAAATGTGTCCAACAATGGTGGAAAGTAGGGTCGAAGGCAGTCCACATTGAACACTAAGTGCAGACCAAGTAATGGTGGAAAACTAAGCTCGAAGTAATTATCCCCTACCACCTTGGTGATGGTGTATGGCCCATATTAGAGCGGGCGAAGCTTGCTGTGGGGCCCGGTGAGGCACTCCTTCTGCAAATGTAGCCAAAATTTGTCGCCCACCTAGAACTTGTGTGCCACCCGATGCTGAGCATGTCGTTGTTTTTACTTAGCATTGGCTCTATCCAATATGTCATGGACCTGTTAGAAAATGTGTTGATTATGCTCAATGAATTTTTTCACCTTGTTGGCTTCGGACTGGACATGAGCCGAATCATCCTGAGTAGTTGAAAATGGTATGGCCACATCAATAGGACATATTGGTTTGAATCCCAAGCCCACATGAAATGGGTTGAAGCTAGTTGAGTTTTTGAGAGCCCGATTATAGATGTGTTGGACATAGGGGAGGCTTTCATCCCATATGCATGGATGCTTTGAGTTGTACATGCGCAGAATGTGTACGATCATTTTGTTGACGACCTTTGTTTGGCCATCAGTTTGTGGGTGGAAATTTGTGGACTTAGTGAGATTGGTGTCCATCATTGACCAGAGACTTGACAAAAATGTATTAAGGAACCTATTATCCCGATTTGAGGTAATAGACTATGGGATCCCAAAGCATACCCATGCTCGTTTAAAGAAGAGTTTAGCAATGGCTTCTATTGTGATATTCTTCTTGCAAGTCGCCATAATGGCCATTTTAGAGAATCTATCGATGACCACAAAAATACAGTCATTTCCATGCTTGGTAGAAGGAAGGTCCAAAATGTAATCCGTGGAGATGGATTCCCAAGATTTCCTAGGGGTAGGTCACAGAGTATATAGGCATTGCGCTTTAATGGTTGGTTTGGAAATGGCACAGGCAATGCAGGATCAAATGTACTTCCCAACATCATGTTGAAGATTCGGCCAATAGAAATACTTCTGCAAGACTACCATTGTTTCTCGACCCCAAAATGTCCAGTGACCCGGCTGTAGTGCGCTTCCAAAATAATCTTGGTACGCTCGCATGAAGGAACACAGAGGTGTCCCAGGTAGCATAGCAGTGCATCCTAGAGGTGAATTTTTTTAATTTTCTTACCCTCCAGGAGCTTCGGGTATGTGTTTTATAATTATGGATCACTTTTGTAGAGATGCATCCAACCCAAAGTCACGTGCCCACAAGAGTTGAGCACAGAGGTTCGGACCATGATTGGTGGTCGGCTGAGGCAATCTGCAAAGTTATTAGTGTTTCCCTTCTTTTCCTTGAAGTTCAAATGGAACTGTTGTAGGTATTTGAACCACTTCTGATGGTGATCGTTTAGCAACTTCCCTTATGTATGTATGAACTACAAGGGTTGACGATCTGTGTGGATGACCGTTTCCTTTTGTTAGCCTCCACAATGTCCCAAGGCTGAAAGGATATCAACGAAGCTAACCTCAAATGAAGCTTTTATTTTGGTGGCTAGCCCTACCAAACCAGAGAGGGATCTCTCTATAAAAACCACAACCAAGGGTATGACTAGTGCAAGAGTGGATTTTAGGCTAGATATCTCAGCTCTATGATTTTTAAAGATTTTATGGTTTTTATGTTGGATCAAGGATGAAAATTAGGTAATTAGGTTAAAGTATTAAAGGTTACAATCACAAGAGATATGGAGGAGCAAGATAGTTATGTTTTTGTGATGGGATTAGGAATTTTTTGGTGTACTGTAGGGTTTAAAAGATAAATAAAATATTAATGAGAATTTTCACCATGAATTCATTAAACAAGAAAGAAAATTACATAAAATGACATTCCCAACAAAACAGAGCTTTCATGAAAGAACTATGTTTATAAATCTCTTAGGAAAATCACTGAAAAAGGAAGATATGGAAATAAGGCATGTATATCATTTATATAAAATATAACAGAGAAAATACAATATCACAAACTCACAACACAATAATTCATGAATAATAGCTGCAACTGGTCCTTTGATTTCCTGTATAAAAATATGAAGTACAGGCTACAAGAGTTTCACCCTCTGATGTCCAACCATCAAAATGACTAAAAAATCCATACATATAGACCAAAAAACCATTTCCCCTCTATCAGGGGTCGAATCCTAGAGTGTAGGAACAGTTTACATGAATTCCTAAACCAAAACCTAATCACTAGGGAGGTTAACAAACTCTCCTCATAATAGAAAAAATGATGCTTTTGACCTTGAAAATCATTTACAAGCATGAATCCACCCAAATTTCACTTTAAAAATCATATTTACCATTTATTACATCATGACAACATCATAAATGATTAATTACATCAACTGAAACTGAGTTTGACTGAAAAAACTGAGAAAATAGGCTTCCAGGCAAAAGCACAACGAATTGACAAGAAAGCACATCATGCGAGGAGAAACCGTAGTGTGCCAGGTGTAAGAGGCTTTTAGAGTAGTTCTCGTGCTCCAAATCGGATTTGAAAGATGCTGTAGAAAGCTCTACCTATCTACTACACCATATAACCCTCAAACACTGAAAATGACTAGTCCAATACCTCTAAAACTCAATTCTCCCACAACTACTCCAAAAGCGCAGCGTGCCTCTAAAAAAATAGGTAGAAAGGTGATTTTTTTGGTAGTTTTTTTACCTTTTCACCCACCAAAATGTGTTGACATGGCTCTCCCTATAGCTAAAGTTGATGTAAAAGTCAAAATAAATCCATAAATGCAAAAAATTTGTCATTTGGATGCCCCCAACAAAAGCGCAGTGTGAGGCTCGCTACCCTTTTGGACCAAAAACTATGTAAATTTACCAAAATGCCCAAAAACTTCAAAATTTGTCAAAAAATTTCCAAATTTGCTCAAAATTATTCCAAATATTCTCCTTGAAGTGAAATAAGGATGTGCATGAGAGAGGCATTAGCTAAAAAATCCAACTTATCCTTCTCTTTTTGATTCATTAGGGTTTCTTTGAGCTTTTTCTTCAACTGCTTGATTCTTACCTCAAACACCTGATTTCTTGTGTATTAATCCATGGCCATGTATCTTTGCAATTTTTTGTTCCTATTTTCCTTCTTAAGAAGCATTTTCATGTGTAAATTCACTCTATCAAGTCATCCTACCTTGTCCTTTTCAATTTCTACCAAGATTAGCTCATCAACTGTCATTTGAGTTCTTGGTGGAGATGCTACTTTTTATTGCTCAAATCCCCTCTTGAGGCCTCTTGTCCTTAGTCTCTTTTTTCTTACCTTCTCTTCCTGATCATTTAAATCAGTAATCTCAACCATTGCTTTACATGTTACATCTTCTTTTTTCAAATCAACCTTAGGTTTATTCAAGAGTAGTTGATTTACCTTTAATTGCATATTCTCTTGTTGCAAGAAAGAAACCAAAAATTTGGCCTTTAACAAGCTCTCCTTAATTTCTCTAATCTCATAATCTTTCTCCATGATGATCTATTATGGTTTCTTGTTCTCTTCATTCACCTCCAAGTATGCCATGTTAGTGTCAAGATGGAATGGCTCCTCATCTTGCAAAGGTGCTTCATGATGTGATGATGATCCATGTTCAGCTGATGTGGGCGTGGCCCTTTCAACAATGTTTGGAGAAAACACAATCCTCTTTCCTCTTTGATATGTTTGAGTCACCTCATCCCTAGGTGTCCTCTTGACTGAAATTCTGCTAGATGAGCCAACCTCCTTTGGCTTCGATGGTGTTGTTGATGGTGTACTTTGGCTAGTAGGCTGACTAGCAGGGAGCAAAAAGGCAGTGGATTGAATGAATGTCTCCCAAGATATTTTCTTCTATGTAAGCTGGTGTAACAAAATGATTTTGATGAGGCCATGGTGGAAAAGAATAGCTTGGTGATCACTCTATTTATGCTGCACTTTCTCTGCCATTTTAGCAAAAATTTTGTAGAGATATTAGGGTAGGTTGAGAGTTTTTACACCTATGAAATGCATTTACAATCTAACATTATATTTGTAAAACCTTTAGAATCTACCCTCACATGTGAAATACCTCATTATTGCCTTCATCAATGGAGAAAACTTGTCAAGCAACTATCCAAAAGGAAAAAAAATCTTGATGGCATCTTTATAATGACTTTTAATGAAAGCTCTGTATTTTTGAACATTTAAGTTTGAGTTCTTGAACCACTTTTCTCCATTGTTTGGTATCCCTATATTTGTGCCTATGGCCTCAGTTGAAAATGAAAAACTCACTCCTACAATGGTGAACTTATCTCTCCTAAGCTTTGTGGCAAACAAGCCTGTTAAATTGGCATGATATCCCACTTGTTGGATTTTCTCACAAAACCTTAAACATCCTACATTTTGAAAACATTGTTTGGCCAATGATGAAGACATCAACTCCTGAGTGTTAAGTGGCTCAAACCTTGACACTTTTCCTTCTTTATTGTATGTCTTTTTTCCTGTTAGCCTCACTCTCATGTGAGAAAAACTATTATAAATCCAAAGTTAATTGAATTAATTAAATCTTGAAAATTAGGAATTTATGCCTAATTTTGTAGATTAAGTTTGTTCCTCTCAATTAGGAGTCAGTTTAGGCCTAGGCTCCTAGATTGGTGTATGGTTGAGATATTGTCTCAACCAAAGTGTCCAAGATAGACGCATTATCTTGAGGCACACTCTCCTCTTGTATTTATATTTGTATTATACCATTGTTTTAATAATCAGATAATGTGAGGAGTACAACAAGGTTGTGGCCTTTTCCTCCATGTTTGGTTTTTTGTGTTTTTGCTATGTTTTTTTTGTGTGTAAATTTTGTCAATTTCCCTTCATGTTGTATCAAAGCCTTATGGAGATTATGTGCTTGATGCGATTGGAGTATGTTGATTAGTAAAATATCATGAGTAGAGGAAGATATGTAAAAGTTGCGCAACATATTCTAATCAATTTTTAGGATTCTACAGCCTATAGCACTTGAAAAAGACACATTCGACCTCGTTCTGGCGATGATGAAATGTAGTTGTTGTACAAATTAGGAGTGTGGTTACATGTAGATAACATAAGGATGGCCAATGCATATAGAGGTTGGCACGCTTTTATGGAGCAAATCGAATGTCGATGGTTTTGATGGGTTAGTGAAATGTTACAATCAAAGACTTATGTAGTTAGGTTTCCCATAGGCCTGTAAAACAGAGAATCTGGGATATCCTGCAATTTGAATATTGATCGGATTCTAAAAGTATGGCGCTTTTGTGTTTACTATACATTCCAACAGATAATAAATTTAATTGAATTGGTTGTTGAGCCATAACAATCAAGATTTAAACCACTAATAAGAGAAACAATATTATTGATAGATCAATTAAATCTGGGGTAAATCTAATCCATGCATATAGGCAGTGGAAAAGTGTTGGTGGATGGCATCACTATGTAGAGATCAAATTAATGTAGATTTTCAGACTCAAATGTAGATCCAAACACTAAGTGACATGATAAGACATTTTAAAATCACAGGAACAAAGTGGTGATGTGTTTTGGTGCGGGGGATAGAGATTATAGCCAGTGAAGTCTAGTTCCAGTAACTTTTAAAGTTCTAGTAATTATTATTTATTTCTTGCACAGAGAGTTTTGGGAAGTAATAAAATGGATCAAGAAAAACTACAGGAGTTGTTTTTTTGTAGAGTGATTAGAGGCATGACAATGGAAACTGACGCATAAGAAGCCCGGGGTTATAAAACCACTGTCAAGAAAAAGAATTTGTTACCATTGTTGAAGTAGTGCGGATAAAGCCAGTAGGAACATTCATGCTCGAATCCCTCTTCTATTTTTTGACAGTAAGAAAATGGGGATTGGGATGTGAAGTAGAATTAGAAATGGGATTGTAAGGTATACAAAATGGGTGAAAGTTAAAATTGCAGTATGCGAGCGATGAGGAAGAAGAAGATGAAGAGAACGGAGGGAAGGACGAGAGCTTCAACTACAGTCCCAGTCCCATGTTCAATTTCAAAGAAATTACATTCATGACTGCAGCACTGAGTATCGTTGGATGCCAGACGTGCTCTGCGGCGCAGGGATGCTTATTTTTTTGTAATATAGTTTCTAAGCCGCAGAAGATCGGATTCGCTTGAGACTGTTTTGTATTTTTCCAAGTTCAAGGTATATCCGAGGATGCAAAGGTTGGACATATCTCATAGGCGCAATGGAAAGCATGACCTGAAATTGTTTATGAAAGCTTCTAGATCCTCATTATATTTCACAATATGTGGATTGTTTGTAAATCTCTTCACCACCAGGCAATTTCTTAATGTTTTTTGCAAATTAAAAGATAGCACTGGCACATTAAAGGATAGCGTTGGCACATCAAAGGATAGTGCTGGCACATAAGCCACTTCTCCCAAGAATATTTTTAAAGTTACATCTATGCATGTTGTTTTATAAATTATCATTGCAAAGTGTGGGTGTTGTTTAAAGTATATCATGGAGTAGCTTTCGAAAAGACGTCATATGGCATGGTACTTATGCATAAAACGAAATGTGACTTTAAGTGATATCATAAATTTTTTAATAATAATTTAATGGGAAGTGTGTAAAGGAACCTTTAAAGAGTGATTATAACATTTTTTATGGAGCATATAAAAAAGAAAGGTATTTTGAGAATATTTGAGTAATAAGGAGATTCAATTTTTTCTAATTTTTGGAGAAATAAAGAATTTTTTATTGTTTGTCATTTAAAGCGATAGTGTTAAGAGTTGGGAAATTAAAGAGTTTTTTTCTTAATCAATGATTTTAAATTTTGCAATTTTTTTGGAGAGATAATTGTGCATTTTTTTTTTGGAGTGATAAGTTGAAAGTTGAGAGTATTGAAGCGATTTTTTTTGGAGCGATAAGGTAAACTTTTTTTTGTAAAATTGGAGTGATAAGTGGATATTTTTTTAAAAGAGAAATTCATTGTTGTATTTCTTCTGAGAGATTGAGTTAGTGAACATCTATATTTTGAGGACGAGTTGCTTCAAAGGGTTGTCATCTTGGCATTTTCATTACTTGAAGGTGAAAATTTCTTATGTACTCAATACTTAACAAAAGAATATTTTTTTTTGTGGTGATTGTGTCATATATCCGCCTGAAATTGAATAAGGGATATTAGGTACACCATGAGTATGTTTATGATGCTGCATGCTTCGTGATGTTGTTTAAGTTCTGTGTCTAGTTTTGACACTATTATTGTAATCTAGTACACATGGAGTACCCAACAAGTTAAAGAATTATATGCGCATAATAAATTCTCTTAAAATCAATAAAAAATAATAAAAGTACAAGAAATTCAGAAGCTACAACACATAAAACACACAATTCAACATCATTCACTCAAGGCAAACAAGTTAATGAAGCTACAAAACTCAAGCACTTCAAAGCAAAGTTTAATCAACATTCTTGCAAATAAATTTATTTTTTGTAAGATAACTTGTAATCAAATTCAAATTAAGTTGAATTGTAAGGGTGCATTCTCGGTTAAAACCGACACCCAAGTTTTTAAATTGATTCAAATTACGCCAAATGAATTCATTGTTTTAAGTGAGTCATTAAAATCATTAAGTGTTTCTCTTGGGTGCATTTTCGACACCCTTCTTTTGATCAATCAAGTCAGTGAAAAGTTCATAACATCAAGCGAGCCAGAGTGAATTTAATTGAAGAAAAAATAAAACAATCGAGCGAGTTCAACTCTAAAGAAAGTAAATGTAATATTCAAACAAAAATCAAGCAAGTTGAAATATACAACAAACGAGAGTGATTTCTAGTGATAGCGAAATAAGCAAAACAAGTTTCACCAAGCAAGAGATCAAGAAAATTCCAAAGCAAACGAGCATGATAAACTCAATCAAGCGAGCCAGTACAAGCGACTGTGACAAAATGGGAAAAGGTGGTAAATGTCTTCTGTAATATTCCAAAAATTTAGTCTTCAACTAAATGGAATATTATAGTTTGTTTGGTCACTAGGTAGGTGAATAAGTGGGTGGGGAGTCCCATAAGTCTCCTTAGCAGCAATGAAAACACTTCAAGTGTGAAAGGAGACCTTTTTTAGCAGCTAAATAAAGCTCCTCCAAGTGTGAACAAGGGTTGGATCATGTTGATTCAGTCAACTTTGACCAAGTCAACAACGTTGTTATGGAGGAGTGGATATTAATTGAGGAATAACGCAGTTTTGGAGGGAGGTTGATTTCATGAAGGAAATGACCTAATTGAGTGGGGCCAAGGGCAAGGAATCTCATATTCTATATAAGGAGATGGCAACCATATGAGGTTATGTTTTAGATTATCATTTGATATTGGTCTTTTTAGACTTTGCATCCTTTAGCTTTTTAGAAAGGTTGTTGTGTTGTTTAGCACAAGGGTGTTCCTGATCGGGAATCCCTACCTCCTACTTAGGGAAGAAGAGGTTCTTTGAGCTGCAATTCCTCGTTCTAGAATTCTAGCCAAGCTACCTCCTTTAGCTGCAACATAGTTTTTGTTTAGAGCTGGGTTGTGTTGCAGGGTGCAGAAAAGGAGGATCACATTGAGCCATTTCTGGGTTTGTTTTTGAGTGGAGAGGTAGCCTATCCATTGGAGGATCAGCAAGGAGGGCTCCTGGGAATATTTTTACATATTTGGAATTATTCCAACCATCTACCATCCCTCATAGCGTATTCATAAACTAGAACTGCGTTATTTTTGGAGGCAGTTGCTGGGAGGGTTCATTGAGCTCATCAGTAGGGTCTATTTCTGAGTAGAGGGATCAACCTTCTATTTAGAAATACCATTGGAGGAGGAAATCATCATTTTAGATCTGTCATAGCCTCATTATTTTCAGATCTAGTTTGCAGTGACTTCTCAACCCTAGGGTTATTTGTCACATTGTATATTTCTTGGTATTTCTAGCAATCTTTTCCGAGTTGGCTAGAAATCATGTATTAGAGCCCACATCTTCTTTTATGGGCATTTCTTTTGTATCTATTAGCCATATTTCATTTATATGTGTTTACAGCAACAGCTACACTAATATAGACAATGATTTCACTATTTTCCGACATTCTATACAGTTGCAACAACTCATGTGTTTATTGTTCTGATTATTGGAAGCTTGTTCTTATTGCTTGAGTGGATTGTCCCTCATGATATTTTAGTATATTGTTGTTGATATCTTAATAAAATTATGGATGCATATTTATCCCTATTATTTCATGTTCATATTTTTTTGTTTCACATTATTATGTCTTGTATTGCTACTATTTCCATTTTGGAATATTACAGTGGTATCAGAGCATAATCTTGGCTCAGCCTGTGCATTCAAGACATTATGCCATTAGAAGGAGAAGCTTCTTTTCATAGAAAAGAGAAGTTGTAAAAAATAAAAAAAGTCATGACTCCATTATTTGGAGAAATGAAGGAAGAGGGGATCTCCCAAATTCTTTTCCAAACTGTGAAAAATATCAAAGAAGATCTCAAGAAGATGAAAGGGGAGAGGTGTAGAAAAATTCCAAAAGGGTTTGAAAGTGAAGCAAGCCCTAGATATTTACATGATGGGTGTGGACATTCAGCCACACATACAAATCCACAACGCATTTTATGGCCCACATTCACTGCAAGAAGGATGGAGGAAGAAGATTCACCAAGGGAGGAGACCTTGAGTGACTATCTTCAGAAGTATGAGTCTCAATCATGGAGATTCAAAGAGCACTTGGACTTCCAAGGATTTTTCCAACTCAAGGAAGACAGAAGATCCAACAACCATAATAGAAGCAAGAGAGGAAGAATCTTTCTATCTAAATTTGATGGATCAGCAAAGTGCACAACCAAAGCTTGGGTGAAGGAGCTAGATTCCTATTTTCATCTTCACAAAGTTTCAGAAAAGGCAGCCATTAGAGTAGCAGCGCTGCACCTCAAAGGTATGGCCCATGATTGGTGGTTTTATAGTTTTGCTTCATTTTTTCATGCAAATGTAAACACTTATTATGGTTCACTAAGAAATTATTGAAAATATTTGATCTTAAACATTGTGAAACGTCTCTTGTTGAACCCAAAAACTCAGAACCTTTGCATGAGTTGGAGAGATCTATTTTTCCAACTCCACTCCATATTTATGTTGAGGGGGATAAAAACATGCATGATACTTTTCCAAGGAAAATATCCCCACTTCTTGAAGAGCCCTCTACTATAGATGAAGACATGGAGGTTCCTCCTTCAAGGAAAGATCAAGATTAAGGGTCTCTCATTGATGATGAGGCATTCTCACATATTGATGAAGGGGATGAGCAGAGAAGAGATATCAACGTTGTACCATCAGGAGGAGATCCATCACCACATGGATATTGGAAAGGAGCCATTGCTTCCATTAGAGGATCCCTTGTGTCTTTGCAAGGAGTTCCAAATGATCCAACATGTGGGAACCAAAACACAATTCCGGAGCAACATGTATCAGTTATTGTGGATTGTGAATCTTCTGATATGGAAGGAGAAGGAAGGAAGGATCAGCATCAAGGGATGATGAGCATTCACCCTTATCTATTTCAGGAGGTTTCTACACAAAAGAAGGAGATTGTATTGCATAGTGAAGAGAGGGAAAAATCAGTCCACTCATATATACAGTCCACTTCATATTTTGATGTCTCACTACATGGGGGCATTCCACCTGGGAGGCCACCAGATCTAGAGTTGGTGAGGGACATCTTGCCATTTAGTACACCACTCTTATATCCCGAAGGGGTGGATACTTTGGAGGGGTCTGTTACAGCGTAGAGACTTTGGGATAGACTCAAGGATGAGGGATACATTCTCCCATTTTCAACATTACCCACTCTCACTACATATACTTCGCTGACAGAAGTTGTTGCAGTGATGGAGGATGGCACCTTCATGGTGCAAGGGAGCTGCTCCATGGATTTGGAGAAATAGAGGGTACTTCCTTTGTGGAAGGAATTTTCCATGTATTGTAGTAGATGGAGACCACTCATGCTTACATTGGCCAAGATCAAGAGGTTATTTTTGGATGGTAGCTTCTCATGGGAGGTCAACTTCCAAAGGTAACCACTTCTATTTAAGCAGAGCAGTTGCACGATGGGCATGGCAGCACTTTTGAAGATGACTTGGGCATGTGGGACGTCAAAGGAGAAGACATTAGTATGGGGGAGCTTCACATTTCAGATCTTCAGTGTTGTCTCTTAGGAGGGTTGATCCATATTGGAGATCTCAACTCTTGGTAGAGTACTCCAAGGATCTTGGTGCTTGCATGATTCCTGATGACCTGGAGGAAGATGATAGATACATGGTGGTTGGGGAGGTCATCTATTCTTATGGCATAGTCTTCTTGACTAGAGTTTCTAAGCTCAAGAGGAAGCTACTACATGCAGCACATGTGGACTTTATTTACATGCAATTTGATGCATTTCATTCTTTGATGGAGGAGTTCACTTGGGAGGGAATCTAGCATGATATATTTCAACATATGGAGAGATGCATAGCTTAGATTTTGATGGAGAGGTTGGCACAGCCACTCCCCTACTCATTGAGAGTGAGGGAGAACTTTCAGATGAGCCATTTCAGCTCAATGACCAAAGTACATAGTAGAGAAGGTACATTTTTGCATTATGATTTGCACTTTTTTACTTTATATGAGTAGCATGTTGGATTAAGGAGGGTCATTCCTTCTTATACATTATATTATGATCTACTTGAGGCCAAATGTAGCACTGAGATTGGCTATCCTATTGGTGGTTTGTGGGGGAAGCCAGGACCATTGACACCACATTTTACCTTAATGATCCTATCTTATAGGATGATTGTGGTAGAAAATAAGTGGCTGGAAAAGCACTTGTTGTTCTTCGATTTGAGGCAAGCAGGGGATGCACTGCACTATTTCCATGTGTGGAACTATGATCCACTTTCCGGTTGTCATATGGCAACTTGTTTTCATTGGTTTTTTCTATGTTGGAGATGTTCTTATGTTTATGGGAAGCTTTGTTTGGAGAGTGGCACAAGAGTTGGAGGTGTCCATTGGGAGTATGCTTCTCCCTATTTTATATGTTGCACGTTTCAAGAGAAACCATGGGCAAACCATGATGGCCACACTATGTAGGCTTGTCTTCATGTGGGAGGAGCCATTTGGAGAGCTTGAGCTCTTGGAGGAGGCACTTCATGGCTAATTTTTTTGATGGGGTGACTTGGGCCATTCTTGGAGGCCATGTCATTTCATCCCAAGATAAGCAGCAGCCCCATACATACCATAAATGGAGAGAGAAACGACTTGGGTGGAAGAATTTAATCTCTCCATGCAGCCCCAATACATTGCATGGACCAGGGGTTGAGGATCATTTTGATGAGCGAACTAGAATGGCTCATTTCATTTGGATGATAGCATGGGTTTGGGAGTTTCTCATTAGGAATGAGATCCCCTATGCTTGTCATCACTCCTACCTTGAGAATGCCTTTGGACAACAAGAAGGTTTCTACTTACACCTTCCACCTTTTCATGATGTGGGCCATTCTTTTTTGCATACTTGGGAGGAAACATTGGAGGGAAGATTTATTGAAGATTTCTTTGAGCAGTGGTGGGGACTATTGATGAGGAGGCCACAAGAGGAGGAGGGGGGGATTTTGCTCCACATTTACAGTTGCTTGAGGAAAAGCAACATTTTTAAGGGGAGGATTGTAATATTCGGAAAATTTAGCCTTCAACTAAATGGAGTATCATAGTTTTTTTTGTCACTAGGTAGGTGAATAAGTGGTTGGGGAGGCCCATAAGCCTCCTTAGCAGCAATAAAAACACTTCAAGTGTGAAAGGAGACCTTTTTCAACGGCTAAATAAAGCTCCTCCAAGTGTGGACAGGGGTTGGATCATGTTGATTTAGTGAACTTTGACCAAGTCAACAGCGTTGTTATAGAGGAGTGGAGATAAATTGAGGAATAACACAGTTTTGGAGGGAGGTTGATTTCATGAAGTAAATGACCTAATTGAGTGGGGCCAAGGGCAAGGAAGCTCATATTCTATATAAGGAAGGGGATGGCAGCCATATGAGGTTATGTTTTAGATTATCATTTGATATTGGTCTTTTTAGACTTTGCATCCTTTAGCTGTTTAGAAAGGTTGTTGTGTTGTTTAGCACAAGGGTGTTCCTGATCGGGAATCCCTACCTCCTCCTTAGGGAAGGAGAGGTTCTTTGAGCTGAAATTATTCATTCCAGAATTTTTTCCAAGCTACCTCCTTCAGCTACAACACAGTTTCTATTTAGAGCTGGGTTGTGTTGTAGGGTGCAGAAAAGGAGGATCACATTGAGCCATTTCTGGGCTTGTTTTTGAGTGGAGAGGTAGCCTATCCATTGGAGGATCATCAAGGAGGGCTCCTGGGCATATTTTTACATATTTTGCATCATTCTAGCCATCTACCATCCCTCACATCGTAGTCATAAACTAGAACTACGTTATTTTTGGAGGCAATTGCTAGGAGGGTTCATTGAGCTCATCAAGAGGGTCTATTTCTGAGTAGAGGGATCAACCTTCTATTTAGAAAAACCATTGGATGAGGAAATCATCATTTCATATCTGTCATAGCTACATTCTTTTCAGATCCAGTTTGCAGTGACATCACAACCCCAGGGTTATTTGTCACATTATATATTTTTTGGTATTTCTAGCAATATTTTTCGGGTTGGCTAGAAATCATGTATTAGAGACCACATATTATTTTCTGGGCATTTATTGTGCATCTATCATCCATATTTCATTTATATATGTTTAAAACAGCAGCTACACTAATATAGAAAGTGTTTTCATTGCTTTCCGACATTTTATACTGTTGCAGCAACTCATGTGCTGATTTTTTTTTATTATTGGAGGCTTGTTCTTATTGCTTGTGTGGCTTGTCCCTCATGATATTTTAGTATATTGTTGCTGATATATTAATAAAATGATGGCTGCATATTGATCCCTCTTATGTTATGTTCATATTTGTTGTGTTTTACATTATTATGTCTTGTATTGCTGCTATTTCTATTTTGGAATATTACATCTTCAAAGTGAAGAGCTAGAAATTGAAGAGTTGAAAGAGTGCAATCATGAGTTACATAATAAAATTGAGCTACTGGAATGGAAGATGAAGCAGAATCAAAACTTAATTTACAAAATTAACATCACATTATAAGCAGCAACAAACTTTCAAATTGAGCTTGAGATGAAAGAAAATTCATGCACTTCAAATCAAACTAAGTGAAAAAAAAGATCTCCTTAATGCACAGTATACAGAAAGGGTAGATTCCAGTTGCAACACCGAAGACCTCATCCAAAAATCAGAGGAAAGTTGTGATACAAGTGACCTTATTCAGCATAGTGATGAAGGTTGTGACACAAAATATCTCATCAATCAATTTGATGTAATTTGCGACACAAGTGATCTTATCTAGCCAATTGTACTACTTAATGATGCAACGAGTAGTACCAAAGATCAAATTAATAATTTTGATGTTGCATGTCAAACAGATGAATCATTAATTGAAATGGTTGATGCTCAGTGTAATATATATTATTTAATCAATCCAACTCATCATATCAGTAGCAGCGACAGGTGTGAAGAACAAAAACACAATGATCTTTCCAAGAAAGTGATCAAACCTTGGGAAGAAATCTCCTTCAACAAGGATCTATATGGCCTACATTACACCAAAGACAACAGTTTTTATATTCCATATTACTCAAAACCAGTGCAGTTTGTAAGCATTGGCTTTCTAGACAATTCTCATAACAAGTGTAACCATTGTAAGCGAAATGGAAATATGGAGAGTACATGTTTTGACCTCCATCCTTGTCACCATTGTGGCAAGAAAAATCATTCATTAGAAAGATGTAGCAAGTAAAATCAACCACCCAGAGTGAAGCTCAATTATGCATGGATTGATCTTTGGAAGTGGTCATCTACAGTCAAACAATTTTTGATGTTTTATCGATGGATTCAGTCTCACATGAAGACAACTTTTCCAATACACTGAATATGGTGAAACTCTCCTACACCTGAAGGGGGGGGGGTTCTGAAATGAAATGGTGATTATTGTCTCTCCTTTCATCTGAAGAAGGGGGGGAAATGATAATGAAATTGAAGGTGGTTTTCAAACTAAAATTTTCGACAACATCAGCAAAATTATCTAGTGGCCATCAATAAATTCGCTAGTGGGCAGTCAACAACAAGAGCAGCAGTGAGTAGTTTTCGACAGGATCAACATCAGCAGCTAGTGGGCGATCAAAAATCCAAGAATCCAGTGGGAATTCACCATCAAATAAGCAGTTTCGACATCAGCAAATTCACTAGTGGTCGTTCTCAATATTTTGTCAGTGGACAAGAAAATTCGCCTGTGGGCATCATCAATATTTTGTCAGTGGACAAAGGATGTTGATTGCAATAAAAGGAAAAATGGATCCTTTTGTAGCTTGACACATGATGGAGTTGTCAAGAAAAATTTAGAGATGAATCGGACTTGTAGCTTACTCATGACTTCTTCAGGTTGAAGTTTTTTCGGCATCCATCTTTGGCAGTTTTTTAGGCAATGTGTTTGCGGATCAACAGTTTCAGCATGAGAACTTGTAAGATGGTTCTTCATTCTTATTTTGGATTTATCATTGTGGGGGGGAATGTTAGCCTCACTCTCATGTGAGAAAAAAAATAATAAATCCAAAGTTAATTGAATTAATTAAATATTGAAAATTAGGAATTTATGCCTAATTTTCTAGATTAAGTTTGTTCCTCTCAATTAGGATTCGGTTTAGTCCTAGGCTCCTAGATTGGTGTATGGTTGATATATTTTCTTAACGAAAGTGTCCAAGATAGTTGCACTATATTGAGACATGTTCTCCTCTTGTATTTATATTTATATTATACTATTTTTTTAATAATGAGAGAATGTGAGGAGTACAGCAAGGTTGTCGCCTTTTCTACCATGTCTAATTTTCTGTGTTTCTGCTATGCTTTTTGTGTGTGTAAATTTTGTTAATTTCCCTTCATTTCCTCCCTCCATTGTTTACAATTTGCAAAGAAAAACCTTAGTGAAAGAAATCGGAAGTAGCTTAGGGGAGGGGATGAAGGGATTAGGGAGAAGATATGTGGGTAGGAAAAATTTGGGAGGTAGATAGGTGTATTAGGAAGCTTAGGGAGGTGGATAATGACAAAAAGAGTGTAGGGATTAGTGTATGGAATTAAAACAGGTTCCTAACCCTAAAACTGCCCAAAAATGCAGCGTAGGAGCTAGGGTTAGGTGTAGGGGTTAGGGAAATGAGGGTGAGAGGGTGAGATGGTTGTGGGAAATGTATTTGGGTGTGGGGAAGGGTAGAATATGTAGTGAATTAGGTTTTTTTTCTTGCAACTCAAACTATGGAGCTCACCCACAAAAATCATAGTGTGGGGACTATGGGAGGGTTTCACCACTGAAATAATGAAATAAATGTTGATAGGAGGTGGAAAGAGATTTAACTTACTTTTAAACTGGTTGATGGAACCTTCAATTTCCACTGAAAACCCTTGAAGATGAATTTTTTGCCTCTAGAAGTGAAAACGCAACAAAGGGTCAAAAGCACGGCGTGGTTGGCTGAAAATGCGGTGTGGTTGCCTAGAGAGGGTGCCAATCACCTTTTCAGAGTTTCCTTCAATGCTTGTTGTGCTAAGATAGTATTTTTTGGTGGGATAGTGCTCAATTCCAATGGAATGAGTGAAAGAGATTCTTTTATGGTCCTTTGTAGCTTTTGGAAATCAAATTATTTTCATAGTGGTGTAGTGGCCCCACTGTGTATTTTCAGCTTTGACTTGAAACTTTGTAGCTTTAGAACATTGAGGAACATATTACATCATATTTGAAATTAAATTACACTTAAAAATACTTTATTGAGCATTTTCCATATTACTACATCTTCAATGTCGGATTTATTGGTGAAATGACATATTTTTTATGATTTTGACCCTAAGACCTAATGGTGACATTTCATGAAATGAGCTAAATGATGACCAAGGTGGTGTGACTGAGATGATAATGGAGACATTTCATTGGTGACTCATCCAACTGAATTATGGCAATGACCAAAACATGAATTTTTTGAAAGGAGTAGTAACAGGCCTGGACACACTAGCGAGTGACCAAATTTTTATTTGAAGACCTACTAAAACCATAAAAATTTGACTTAATACCCCAAAAAAAACTTTGTAAGAGCATATTTGATCACTGATGACTGGAAGAACTGGAAGACACTAACATTGCCTCCAGCTGGGGATGGCAGCTCCTTGGAGGTGTCAAGAACATCGTAGACCAAGTAGCCTTCTCCATTGGGCATGGAGTCAAAAATAAAAAGACCGAACTCAAAACTGAAAACTGACTGACAAAATGAACTGACTTTGACTAAAAAAAAAACTTACTCTACTTACAAATCAACATCCAATCAAGGAAACCTTATGGCCTTCACCTTGGGCTTCAAGCTTCAATGATTAACTCCTTCACACTTCAGTAGAAAAGTTAAATGATATGTACAATGATGCTGAGAAACTTCAGAAATTTGACCAAAAGAGGTAGTGCTTGAAAATCCTACCATTCATTGGTCCTCCTCCATATTATTTCCTATTCATTTCCTCCAACAAGTAAGCATGTTTGCCTCTTGAAGCTAAAATCTTGTACGGTCCCTTCCACAAATTCTCGAACTTACCGTGCTTCCCTTTATCTTCATTTTGAGCATCCCAACAGAGGACCACATCACCCATATTAAAGTCATCCGCCTTTGTTTTCCATACATACACTTTCTTGATTTTTTCTTGAAGCTTAGAAGTGTTTTGAAACACTTCCTCCCTAGTTTGTTGCAAATGAATCATTTGGTTTATCTGCCGCTGAACATCATTCAGTTCGGTGCACACTTCCTACAATATATTCATGACTGGAACAACAAGAGAAGTAGGAAAGACTATATCAACTCCATACACTAACTCAAAATGTGACATGCCTATGAACTTCTTATTACTTACTATGTCTACCCACAAGGCATTGATCATTTTCTTATGCCAATTTTTCTTATTTACCTCCAACATCTTCTTGATAATATTGACCAAAGACTTATTCGAAGACTCAACCAATCTATTGCCTTGTGGGTAGTATGCAGTTGAATGACCCAACATGATATTGTAGTTTTCACAAAATTCCACCATATTTTTGGACTTAAATGCAGCTACGTTATCCGTGATGATATTCTACGAACAACCAAATCTATACAAGATATTATATTCCAAAAATTGAATGATGACCAAATCAATTTCTTTCCTAGTTGGGATTGCCTCAATCCACTTTGTAAAATAATCTATAGCCCTCGAAATCCACTTGTGTTGGGTTTATGATGAAGGATGGATCTCACCAATGAAATCGAGACTCCATTGCTGAAATGGTGTCTAGACTGATATGGGTTGCAAAGGCAGTGAGAGTGACTTCCTCTTCCCTTGGAAAATTTGAAATTTATGAAAGCTCAACACGGTCTTGTACAAATCAGCAAAAAGAGTAGGCTAATAGAAACCAGCCCTAAAAATTTTGTTCATTGTGGTCTTCCAGAATAAATGACCACCACAATCACCCTTTTGAAAGTCATTCATCACCTTCCTTTCTTCACTTTCAACAAGAAAATTCAACAAGACACCTCCCAGGTCTTTCCAATACAAAACATTGTCTAGAATAAAATATTTTGAAGCCTTTAATTTCAGTGAACTACCCTTGCCTTTAGACACACCCAATGGAGGATTTAAGTGTTGCAGTACATAAAATATATCATCATACCAAGGGGATGAAATGAAAATCTGAGATACCTGTGTCAACGAGTCATCAACCTCCTCTTCAGAAAGTGCAGAAATCAGAGTTATGTCCAACACATGTAAATTAGATTCTGCCATCAACTTTTCCAAACCATGTCCCTTGATCAGTTTTGTCGGCTTTTTCTCTAGATCATATTCAACCATGGATGCAATCCATTTCCCTCGCCTCCCTTTGGGATTAGTTTGCATCAACACATATTTCACCATTGCATTTGGAACATAAGCTATGATGTGAGAGTGTAGGATGTATACCCGAAAATATTTCAATGCTTTCACTAAGGCCAAAGCTTGTTTTTCAATAATGTTATATCTCAGCGCTACATCTCTTATGGTCTGGTTGAAAAAGGAAATCAGCTGCTCTATCTTTGAATCCTTTTTCTGCATTAGTATGGCAGCCAAAGAGTGCTCGGAAGTGAATGAAAATATAATCAAGTCTAAAGTATAATCAAGGTTGATCAATGTGGGAGCACATGTTAAAGAAAATTTGACTGAATTGAATGATTTCTTTACATTTTGTGACCATCTTACCTCGCTATCTTTTTCAGCACATATTTCATATCTCTAAGGTGCTCAGCGAGATTGAGGATGAATCTCCTCAAAAAATTTATCTTACCATTGAATGATTAGATCTCCTTTTTGTTCCTTGGGAAGTCCAATTGTTGAATTTCTTCGATCCTGGAGGGATCAATACATATTCCATCTTTTGAGATGATGTGCGCAAGTATTTTTCCTTCCTCCATGGAAAATAATGTTTTCTTAGGATTCAGCGAGATGCCATATTTTCTGCATTTTTGAAACACTATTCTCAAGTGGTGTAGGTGCTCATCATCTGACTGTGAGAAGATAGTAACATCATCAACGATAAACCACAACAAATACAACCTTCTCATTCAATAAAGTGATGTCCATAGTGTTGAAGCCTAGAAAATATCTGCTTCAAACATTGGGGAAAACCACCCGGTCAGGACCTTAGGACAGGTCCTTTTCCGTTTGGTATGGTGGCTCTGACTAGATTTAAAGGACCAGTTTCCTTATAACTAAATGGGTTGGTGATGGGTTGATTTGGATGAGTGGAAAAGGGACTAAATTAACTAAAATAAAACTATATAATTAAACTAAATGCTGATAAAGAAATTCTAACACTAACCCGGGTAATTATAAGTGAATACAACTTAAGATTGTTCCAATTTAACAATAATCATGAAAATGTATTATTATTTAAATTGAAATGTGCAGAAACGAATAAAGATACCTCTGTTTAAGAAATTAAACAGAGTTATATTAGCATATTGCATTCATCATTGTATACCATCTATATATACTTATGAAAGATAACATTTCAATTATACTCAGAAATGATATATAAAAGGAAACGTTAACCTGCGGACATACACTCATTCACATGATACAGAATACAAGATTAATGTGTTAAACACGAATCAAACACTATGCATAGCAAGATTATAGATAAAGCACGTAAACCTCAAGAGATGTCATTAGCAACACATCTTTTGTGGGGTAATGCTTATACGGTAGTCTGATCACAAAAGAAATAGTTCTTTATGATAAGATACCTCTCCACTTCCTGAAAGATGAAACGAAATGCTAACAAAATAGTTCATTAACATTCATTAAGAGAACAGATAAGAAAATGAACATCATTGATACAACACGGATAGCCATGACGCATAAACGATGACATGAATAGTGCAACTTCATTAATCATAGGATATTCTGAAACTGTACAAGGAATACGCAAAGTGTCCATACAGCAAAACACATCATAACCATAGGGTATTTTAACAAGACTCTATATTCATATGCTCAAGTGTAGAATCTTTCAATACAATTGCATGTAGCTCTTGAGTTTGTTCCAAAAAAGAAAAGCCCCTTTTTACAATGTCCCGTAGGAGTATTTATAATGCCAAAATTGTCCGTTGGGTTTCCTTGACTGTTCGCCTTCTTGACCTTTGGGTTACCTTGCGACCCACTCCTTCTGCGACCTGGGTAGGTGATGCGACCTGCGACCTAGGTAGGAGATGCAACCTGCGACCTAGGTAGGAGATGCGACCTGCGACCTGTCCTGTTGGTGCGATTTGCGACCTGGTTCTTCTTGCTGCTCAGGACTTGCTGCTGCCGGGACGCGAAATGTTAATGTCAGGGATGTCAACCTGTTGTTCCCTGAGGAAATCCTTCCATGCCTGGTATTCTGCCGCTATGGGGGACACCAGAGGTACCTCCTCTTTCAGCCTATGCACACATTCCAAAGCGTTTGGTACTAAGGTCTCCCTTTTCTGTCCGATCTGATTTGAGAGCGACGCAAGCTTGGTATAAATCCGCGCTGGAGCGGCGATGAATTGACCGAAATGCTCTTGAGACGCGGGAGGCTCTGGATCAGCTGCGGCCTGCTTGATAGGTTGCAAGAATGATTGAATGTCCTGGTTTACTTGTTCCCAGGTTTTCTCCTCTTCTAATGCCCCAAGCGATGGGATGTGATGCAGTGTATGCATTGAGTCGATACCACTAATCAGGTGGTCATACGAGGACATCACTTTGTCCAGGTCTTTAGACAATTTGTCTCCAGATTGCATCGCCATGCGGAGTTGAACTTTTGCATCCTGCGTCTGGATCCAGTTCCTCTTAGGCAAATTTTCGGGTGCCTGAGGGTACTGTATGGTCCAACCCATCATCCCGTCCAAAGCCTGTGAAGCCTCTTTGAGCTGATCTTGTCTTTGCCTGGTTTCCATTCGTGCTCTTGCCAGAGGAGCGACTGTTTGTTTGATGGTGAACATTTCACCATATACCTGTCTCATAGTCATTTCCAACACCTCACACTCCTTGAAAATGGAAAGCGAGACTTCATTTGCTGGTAGAGCTTGGTTTCGAAGTTGCTGGACTTCTGCTTGCAATGCTGCTTTCTCCTGCTCTGCCATCTTTTCGCGTTGCTCAGCTGCGTGCAGTCTGTTTTGTAGAGATACTATTTTTCTACTCATCCGGGTTACATTCTCTTCCGTAGCCGCAGCGAAGGCAGTACCTGCTGACGCTATCATTACCGGATTAGTCCTGGTATCCAAAACTATATCCTTGCCTGTTGACACTGCGGATGATGCAGAGGGACTTTGTGCCAATGACCTCCTCTTCTCTTGACGGATTTTGAATGAAAACTGATCAAATGTGAGTCTGGTCAAGTCGAACACATCTTCTTCCTGTCTCTGGGGCGATCTAACATCAGAGAGTTTTGTACGGCCCAGAGGTATGTCGAGAGGAGTTACCTCAAGATCGTCTAGCATGTCATCCTCTCTTTCCTCTGTCTTCTTCTCTTCTTCTTCCTTCCTCCGCCGTTCAGCTTCTGCTGCTGCTTCTATTTCGGCCCTCTTCTTCTGTTCAGCTGCAGCAGCCTGCTCGGCTTTCTTTTGGCGTTCAGCCTCTGCCCTGTCCAGCTCTGCCTTAAGCGCCTGTTCCGCTGCAGCTTGTGCCTCTTTGTCTTCTTTTTCTTTCCTGGCCTCTTTGGCCAGCTTCTTCTTTTGTGTTGCTGTTGCACTCTTTTGGCGCGCCTCCTCATCTTCTTTTAGCTTTTTCTCCCTTTCTTGCTGGGCTTTTTCCTCTGCTTCCTTTTGTTTGATGGATGGAGTTGGCCCTGTGTTGATTCGAGATTTCTTGAGTATAGATGAAGAGGCACCTCCTAACCGACGCCTTCTGTCTTCTAAGTTCTGATCATCTGAGTCTTCCTGGACCACGTCAATTTCCGGAGCAAGTTGTCTTTCAGCATTATACCAGTTTCTTCTCTCATCTTCCGCTGGGCGTTCAAGGTGCTGATAAGTCCACCTGAAATTGGCCTTCCGGCAATGTTCAGGAACTATCCTCTCTGGGTCGTATGTTCTGTTTTCAAGCGCCCCAAAGTGATAACCTCTCATTGCTTCTGCTTCTGCTATTACTTCCTTGAAGTCTTTAACTGTAAATGCACCAATGGTGAGGGGTAACGTGGGCCATGGCTTCTTTTTTCCTCTAGACAAGATGTTGGAGAATCCGTGTGACATTTGAAAACATACTTCCTGGATAAGCATTTTGTCTGTCACGAAGTGAGGCATAGCATGTGGCGCCTTGTAAGTTCCAAAAACTCGGATGAAGGTGTATCCTGGGAAAGGGAACCAGTGTCCCACTTTAACTAGCGTTTCCTTGGCCCGCCATGACATGCAAGGGGCGTCTTGGCCAAATAAATGTCTATACAGAGAGGGAATAAATATTTGGGAAATCTGATCTATATCCTGCTTGTATTTGGACTCCCAAAATACCTTGAGTTGCAGATGAATTGCGCGTGATTGCTCGGGGTCCCAGTTGTGCGGCCATCCATCAAACTCTACTCGGGCGCAGACAGCATCTAGTAGGTAAGAGGCCATGTAAAATTCTGCGGGCATTCCTTCCTCCGGGGCCAATGCCGAGTTCAAGTTGGTCTGCATCGACGTCATCAGTATGCCTGCCCAGTTGAAACGAGTGCCATGTGTTGTCACATACTCCATGATAGTAGCCCAACTGCCGCTGAAGGTGGAGCAATCTGGGCGCCCGTAAAGTCTGCAAAGCATGGCAGCAACCAATTTGTAAACCTTTTTCAGGCTCGCCACTGGGTACTCTTGGTATTTCTTGACCTTGAACTTCTCGGGCTCCTCCCACCATCGCCTAATAGTATCAACTACTGGAACGGCGTGAGTAACGACCCATTCTGGAGAGAAATGCTCGTTTGGACGAGGCAGTGAGTAATAAAGGTGTGCATCTGCGCCTACCAGCGTAGCGAAAGCTCTGCCTTGGTAATCCCTGATCACAAACTTCTCGGGGTCTGTCTTTTGTATGATCCAGTCTATGACCTCTGGACAAGGGAATATGGCTGGGTGCACCCCTGTCAGATGTAGTTTGGACCTCTTTACCGCCAAGTATACTTCCCGGTCTGGGAGATCTTCTGGAAATTCTTCTTCCGGTGTGGAGAACTCATGATAAATCTGGTACCATCTCATGCTGTCATCTTTTGAAAAAGTACATAGTGTATCTCGGAATATTGGGGGTGGGGACACCACCTCCAACTCATCAATCTCTTCCACTTTTTTCTTGTCCTTCCTTCGAGATAGCGGGGGCGCCATGTCACTAGAATCTGAGAGCACAGGTATGCACTCTATGTCGTCTTGAGTTTCACCTGTCAAATTCAGAAAGGAGTCCCACGATAAGAACGTCATGGTGATAAAAAACAGTTACAATTTAGTGATGAAATCTAGCTGCGTTAATGCAAAACTGGACTGCTGAGTCGCTGGGTCGCGGATCTCACAAACAGGGCCCGGGCGCGACCTTGCGACCTTGCGACCTGGCGACCTGGGGTCGCTGGGTCGCTAGGTCGCAGATCTCAGGAAAATGGGAAAACGCGACCTAGCGACCTAGCGACTAGGTCGCTGGGTCGCAGGGTCGCAAATCCCAAAAACGGAGAAAATGCGACTCTGCGACCTCGCGACTAGGTCGCAGGTCGCAGACTGGCTTGCCGGGGGCTTTGCGCGCGCGGCCTTGAACTCTTTTGCCCCCTTTCTCTTGGGAATTTACAAGATTTCTGGGCCCAGGGGGAGCTGTGGCAAGGTTTCAAAAGCAAGTGATGGTGCCATAAGGTGAATCAAGAAAATCAGAGAGGTTTGGGCAATTCATGCAACAAATAAATTCACAAAACCCCAAAAACATCTAAGCTCAGTCAAAAGACCATTTAAAAGGCTAAAGGGGAGATGGGTTTAGTAAGAAAAGCATTAAAACGGAAACAGCAGGAAGAAATGGCAACTTACCCGGGAAAAACTCGTCAGTTGAGCTGTCAGAGGCGTTTTCCTTACAAATCGCTGAATGTGAAAAATGCGACCTGCGACCTCCCTTTTATAGAAAGTCGCACGTGCGGGCAATTAATGCAGGTCGCTGGGTCACAGATTTGTCAAACTTTGAGTTTTGCGACCTGGCGACCTTGCGACCTGGCGACCTGGGGTCGCTGGGTCGCAAGGTCGCTAAGTCGTGATTTTCTGAAAATGACAAAATTGCGACCTGGCGACCTGGCGACCTGGCGACCCGAGGTCGCTAGGTCGCAAGGTCGCATTTTTCATCAGTTTAGGGGATCTGCGACCTGGCGACCTGGCGACCTGAGGTCGCGGGGTCGCTAGGTCGCTAGGTCGCAGTTTTCATGAATTGTTTACTTTTGCGACTTAGTGACTTAGCAATTTCTCTTTGTTTCTAAGGGGCTCCGAAAATTTGAAATGGTAGTCAAAATTTTGGAGGGTGTTGTAGAGACTGCAACAAATGGCGATTCACTGGATGAACTCAGAGTCTCTGCTGATGGTTAGTCTTTGCGGGGGGAGGGAGGGGCTTATGCTAACTGTCCTCTTTACCTTGTGGTTGCCATTTCCTAGCCTTCGGCATCTAGCTGGGTTGCTCAACCTGTTGGTCTGGTTGGGCGCCATTCAAACAAATTCTTTCTTCAGGTCTCCGGACTGGAAGGGTTGGAGCACTCCAGGCGGCCACAGGGTCTGGTATGATTATTTTGTCCTCATCGTGTTGCTCCGCTGCCAGCGAACCTCTCGGTCCCGGCGGAGTCACTGCCTAGGAATCGTGAACGTTGCTCCGCTGCCAGCGAGCCTGGTCAGTACCCCGGCGGAGTCATTACATCACCTCTCTGCGCAGGAAGCCTTTCTCAATCCTTTACCCTTATTTGTGTGCTATTGCACTTATTTTGAATGTGCCTGAGGCACTTATTTAGATGTGCTTATGGCACTTATTTGAAATGGCCATTTAGCCTGGGCGGATGAGGGATCCCGACTTATTTTTCTTGCAGAGAGGTTGTTCTTGGTCTGGTATGAGGACTTTGGTTTTTCCCAGACGCCCTATCGTAGCTTAGAGTATCTCTCTTCCCTTCTGGTCCGGTTACCATTTACACTGCATTTTCTTTTGTGGACACCCTCTCAGACTGGCGAGGTAAGTTCTCCTGCTTGACGACTTGTGCTTGGTAATGTGCTACCTCTAGGTGTGGAGGGCAAACAAACTTTCGCCGCCTTTGAGTTTATCGGGAAAGGCTTTCCATCAGCGGAGAACCTGCTGCAGTATGCCAATCTGCGTAGCTCTAACAAATCCTTCCTTAGGTTTTTATTCTATTTTATTTATATATATATATATATATATATTTATTTTTATTTATTTATTTTTTTTTTTTTTTTTAACAAATAAAAGACAAGGAACTATGGTACAAAACCAGACAGCCCTCGAAGGGCTGTTAAGTGAAATAGTGTTTGAGGTCATGCCCGTTTACCGGGAGGACCTCGACTCGTCCATCAAGGGTTTGTAATATGAATGTGTGTGATCCTATCTTTTCATTAATTTGGAACAGGCCTGTCCAAAGTGCTTGGAACTTAGCATGCTTCCCCTTTTCCTCATGGGCTTTATCCCACTTAAGGACCAGGTCTCCTACTTCAAAAATTTTATTTCCCGCGGACTTTTTATCAAACCATCTTTTGATTCGGCTCTGATGGATGGAAAACTTTTCCCGGGTCTTTTGCCTTTCTTCCTCCAATTTCAGCAAGGTGTCGATTCGGTTCTGCAAGGTGGGACACGGGGTGCCATGACATTCTTGGGACAGCTGGAGGGCCGGGAGAGATAGATGAGAAGGTAGAACGGCTTCTTTTCCATACACGAGGAAAAATGGGGAGGTGCCTAAAGAGGACTTGGGAGTAATACGGTCAGCCCACAGTGCATTGTGGAGGGCATTGTGCCAGTTGCGCTGGTGGGATAGAAGGGTCTTCTTAATAATCCGGATGAGGTTCTTGTTAGTGGACTCAGCTAATCCATTTCCCTGGGGATAGTAGTTTGCAGAATGTTTCAAAATAATTCCATTTTCCAGCGCAAAATCATATAACTTAAAAGATAAGAAATAAGTCGCATTATCAAAAACTAAAGAAGCCGGAACGCCAAACCTGGTCATGATGGAATGCGTGAGGAATTCTATTACCTCTTGATCGTTGATTCGGCGTAACGGTGTTGCCTCGACCCACCTAGTGAAGTAATCAGTGGCCGTAAGGATATACCGATGTTGTTTAGAAGAGTGAGGTAAGATTTCCCCAATTACGTCCAAACCCCATTGTTGGAAAGGTTCCTCTACTGCTACTGAGAGTAGTGGTGCGGCTGGCCGTGCTTCTCGGTTGGCGAACTTCTGGCACTGAATGCATTTCTGAACATACGCATGCGCATCTCTGAAAAGAGTAGGCCAATAGTATCCTACACGCATTATCTTATGGGCAGTGGTATCTCCGGAAAAATGACCTCCAGCTGGTCCGTCATGCAACTCAGTTAAGATTTTCTGTGCTTCGTCAGTTCCCAAGCAGCGTAACAGGACCCCATCATGGTGTTTCTTGAACAACTTACCTTGGATCAGTTGGTGAGATGCGGCTTTTAGTCTTATTGCGCGTTTCTGTCGGGCAGTAAGAGCAAGGTCCATCGTGCCTTGGGCCAGATATCTCGAAATGTCAGAATACCCAGAAAGGCTATTTCGCTGAGGCACATGGTCGTTCTGATACATGTCGATCTCTTGTCCCCAACTTTCTTCTTCAATCTCCCGAGCATTTGCAGCCTCTGCGGCCATTTGACATAAGCCCTGTCCTTTAACGGTATGTGCTGGTTTGAACTCTAAATCGTATTCTTGTAAACATGCCATCCAGTTGCCCCGCCTTTCGCCTAGTTCTTGTTGTACGAAAAGTGAGCGGACTGCTGGGTGCGGTACAAAAACCGTGACGTGATTTTTCAAGATGTAGGGCCTAAAATGTTTTACGGCCTTGTAAACCGCGTAGGCCTGTTTGTCAATTTCCGGATAGTTTAATTCAGCTCCCTGTAGACCGGTGCTCATAAAAGAAATGGGCCGTTCATCGTTGTTATTATCTTTCTGCGTGAGGACGGCCGCAAGCGAGGAGTCTGAAGCGAAAGTGTATAGGATGAAACCTTTATCAAAATCTGGACTTTGGAGGGAAGGAGTTTCAGCTATAGCCTTTTTGATCTTATCGAAGGCCTCTTTCTCTGGGGGATTCCATTGGAATACATCATTCTTTTTAATCATTCCCTGCAGTGGTCTGACTATCTGCGCGAAATCCAAAATGAATTTACGCACAAAATTAATCTTCCCCGGGAAGGATTGCATCGCTTTCTTGTTGCTTGGGGGCAGAATCTGAGCGATGGCTTTAGCCCGTTCCGGATCAACTATAATGCCCTGTTTAGTGATAATGTGGCCTAGCAAGTTTCCTTCTGCCACAGCGAAAACACTCTTTTTAGGATTGAGCGATATTCCGTACCTCCTGCACCTCTCGAAGATTTGCTTGAGGTGGCGTAAATGATCGCCCCTGCGTTTTGAAAATACAGTAACATCGTCCAAATAAACCACCACCCTCTGCCCTATTAAACCACGGAAGGCTATGTCCATGGCTCATTGGAAAGTTGCCCCTGCATTGATCAAGCCAAAGGGCATGCGTCTGAAAGCGAAGGTTCCCCATTTTGTCCGGAATGTGGTTTTCAGTCTGTCCGGTTCAGCTACCAGCACCTGGTTATAGCCGGAGAAACCATCTAATAGGGAGAACATCTCAGATCCAGACACAGCTTGTAATATATGTTCCATGGGGGGCACCGGGTAGTTGTCTTTGTTTGAGGACCGATTCAGATTGCGGAAATCTACACACAAGCGGATCTCACCAGACTTCTTTCGCACAGGTACCAGATTCGACACCCACGTGGAGTGACGAACTTTGAAAATAATGCGCGCATCTAAAAGTTTCTTAAGTTCTTTTAGAATCATTGGCTCAAAAGCTGGATGCACTTTTCTGAGTTTCTGTTGGAAGGGTTTAACGCCTTCCCTCATGGGTATTACATGCTGAATAATACGAGTATCGTATGTACGTAGATCTTCATATGTCCAGACAAATACATCACGATACTTCCGGAATAACTGGGTGAAAGCCCGTGTCTCTTCATCACTGCAGTCTTTGCCAAGGTTAACGAACTTAGGGTTCTCATCTGACCCCAAGTTGACTTGCCGATGTGCCAATATGGAACTTTGCACTTTGGTGTTCGGAGGCCTGCGGAATCGGTTTTGCAGATCAAACATCTTTTCTAGTGATACCACCCCCTTGGGCATAATGTTCTCTTTGTGTTCATCATTCTTTTTCTGTAACACATGCTCATGTTCTTCCTCATCGATCGCCGCGTCTTTGAATACTTCAGTATTGCACATAAAGTCCAAAATCTGTTGATCATCGTTAAAAACGCGTAAATTAGAAATATTGTCTGGCACAGAGGGCCTATATACAATTTCAATAGAAAAACCGTCCCTCAAAGGGGTGAATCTAGTAGCAGCATTGGCCAGAGTATCTGCTGCTGCATTGTGCATCCTAAGGACAGATTTAATTCCAAATGCATCAAAACCAGAAATCAAACGCCATACCTCTTGTTGATACGCCTTTAAATGTGGAGATAAACAGTGAATGGTGTTGCGTACCTGGCGGGTGATAATTTTGGAATCTCCAATGACCTGCAAACATTTTACCTTCAAGTCTAGGGCATTTTTAAGTCCGAGGATTAATGCCTCGTACTCAGCAGAGTTGTTGGTGCACTGGAACTCTAGCCGGCATGAGATTAAGTGCTTATTCTTGTGCGGGTCAAGCAATATGCAACCAGCACCAGCTCCGTCATGAGTCTTGGAACCATCATAATACAAGGTCCATAGGTCACTTTCCGGCTCCTTCAAGGCACTAGGTTGTGGAGGGGTCCCTGCTGGTGGTAAGTTAGGATTCATTTGCTCTTCAGTGACAAATGCTACTTCAGATTGAACCTCGGGGCCTATAGGAGACTGGGGGGGTTGGTAGCATCCAAATATTGACTCTAGAAAGCACATGCCGAGCTCTTCTTGTGCAAAGCTGATGGGTTCATTAACGGCGTCCAGATCAGTGACGGTTTGTTTCATGTAAGGCTCACTTTCTACCCTGATTTGATTATTCCGCCCCTTGTAAGGAAGCCACAAGTGGGACCAGTCGGTGGCGAAGTAGCCTTGTAATTTGCTGGACCAATCTCTACTGAGCAATAGACCGTATGCTTCTGGAATATCAACAACCACAATGTCGATGCACTGATGGACCCTAGAGTCTGATGACAAGCGGATGATGACATTTTTCAATTCCCCTATGGCAGGTACTTGTGATCTATCGAGTTGTATGATTTTTGCATCAGTCTTCTCCGGGCGAATGTTAAGTTTCTTACAGACAGATAAAGGCATGACGTTTGTAGAGGCACCAGAGTCGACCAGACAGTTGTGGACATTGAAGTTGAAAATCTCGAAAGACAAAAGGAAAGGGGGTGTGGATCCTCTAGAGTTTGTATTAATGGCGTTTACTATGGATTGCACATCTGGTCCGGCTTGCGCAGACGTGTTGCTCACAATCTTCGTAGCTGAAGTATTTGCGAAAGCCTTAAGAATGAGCTCCTTTTGATTAGTAATGCGGGCCAACTCATAGAGAGAAATGTTTGCTCTTGTTTTCTTCATATCTTCAACAATGTTATAGCTGGGCTCTGGTTGAGGGCTAGGCTCGGCGGAAGTCTTAGAGGATTCTGTCAGAAGTTTTCTCTTTTGACTCGCTCGGGTAGTGTTGTTGGGAAGTTTTTCCGGGACAGATTGTTTTCCGTTCCCTGGGGGCAGGATTTTCCTTAGGAAAGCCCTTTTCTTGTCTTCATAAGACCGCTTACGAAATAAGTCCTTTGCTTCGAAATATAATTCTGCAGAGGCCGGTCCTTGGGAGCATGCTGTGTGTAATGTCAATAGAGGTAAAGGTTTTCTCCACCTGGGATTATGTCAGCGAGGATGAAGGGATGCGGTTCTTCATTTGAGGGCGAGTCTTCATCGTCGGTCTGCAAAACATAATATCGTCACTCCCACGAGTTCGGTCATCTAGCGATTCATCTTTGTCGTCTTCTTGATCCATTGAGGGCATGTTTTCTGGGGTAGGCGACTTGGTGGGAAGCGATTTGTCACTCTGTCTCTTCCACATTGAGGGCGGTATTTTGTGTTGAAGCGGAGGTACGGTAGTGACCAGGATTACTTTTTTTTTTTAAAAAAAAAGGTTTGGTCTCTTTACTAGTTGTGGCTTAACGCCATTTCTCCTGAGGTCGGTGACTTCATTTGTTAAATGCTTGTGAGCGTTTTGACGTACTTTCAAAATCAAGCATCATCCTATCGGTAGTCTTGGGAGTGGAGGAGTGACCTCTTTTGTGTTAGGCATGATCATCTCCCTTCATGATCAATGGCTCCTATCGAAAGCATGTCTTTTTCACGGCGAGAACGGCCTCATAATTAGCCGTTGGGTTAGCGCGGGCTTCACGTTTGGCCAGCGCAATATCTCTAGGTAGGGCTTTGGTGTAGTAGTCGATGGTGATTAAAGGTCATCCAACGTAAGTTTGGAGGAAATTTAAGTATGGTAGCGAAGCGTTGGTTAAAGTCCTTGCGCCTTTCCTTTTTATGACACTTGATGGTGCTCGGTTCGATTTAGAAGCATGGAAGGGTTTGTCTTACGAAAACTTGTGGAAAAGTGCGGCGGAATTGTTCCATGGTGATAGAGCAGCACGAAGGAGCGTTTGATGGATGCCTTGTTTAGAAAGTGTGGAAAACGATCGACACGCGACATCCTTGGACACAGACTCTCGCAGTTTGCGAGGAGAGAGACAAATAAGCGCGATATGGGTCTTGAGTAAAAGACACCTTGCAGGGTCGAACTTAGGGAGATGTTTCTGCGGATATACTGGCGAGATCTTGGGGCGGGCCTAAAGGTTTAATGGGGATTGAAACCATCCGGAGCCGAGTTTGCACTCTTCTCGCAGCGGTGTTGCCCTAAGCGGTGTTGGGTTGCCTTGGGAACACGAGACCGATGCTTCGACTCGTGACGGGGTATTCGTCTTGGTGTCTCCCACGGTGCGAAGAAAATCTCTAAGATATCCCAAGTTGTTTACGGAGGCCTCATTGGGTTTGGGAGTGACGGTTGCAGTGGGTTTTCCTTGGCCTCGGCCTCTGTCCCCTACCCCGCCTCCCGACCCCTAGGCCTCTGTTCTTTCTCCTTCATTTCCTACGGGCCCTATTCCCCCGTCTGCATTTCCTCGGCCTCTGCCTCCCTCACCATCCCCGGAGTGGGGGTGTGCCTGGTTGTTGTTTTGTCGAGTACGGTTAGGCGGGTGGAAAGGCTCGGTATCGGCAAACTGTGCGCCCTGTGGAGGATAGGATGGTTTTCTTCAACGAATTTCGAAGGTCTTCCAACATGAGATTTACTAGCTCGGGTATGGTACTCGCAATGCAACGCGAGTCACGGGTGATATTCTCGAGCGAGTTCTAGTATGGGCAAGGTATTCCATGATTGAGTGTCTTAGTAAATTGTTGATAAGATCTCGGGCAGGCTGGTAGCACGAGGCTCTCGGCATTTCGCCTAGTGATTTCAAAATAAGAGCTCCCTCCTGGAATATCTTCTGAAGGAGGAAGGATAATTTCATTGTTTATGACCTCCCCTTGGGGAGTTTGTGATGGGATGTTTGTTGTTGTGTGTCGGGGCTGCCATCGGGAGGCCCTCCTTCTAGCGCCAATTCTATTTGACGGGAAAATTTGTCCGGCCAACAGTAGGGGATCTCCCCGGTGAAAAGTCCCAATTAGACCTTAAACCGTTTGGAGTAGGGATCCCATCCGGGGTGTGGGTCCGGTTACCGCCTAAGACGCTTTCCCTTATGGTCTCAAAAGAACCTGATCAAACCTGCGGACACACACTTATTCATAGGATATGAAATACATGATTGATGCATGGAACATGTCTACAACACTATGCGTAGCAAGAGAACGAATAAAACACATACGCCCGAAGAGATGCAGTTAACGACACGTCTTTGGGGTCATGCTTGCAAGGTATCTTACCACAGAAGAAATAGTTCTTAATGGCAAGATCCTCCTTACTTCTGAAAGATAAAATGAAATGCTAATAGACAAAGGTATTAACATTCATTTAGAAAGCGATAAAACTTACTTCTGAAAGATAAAACGAAATGCTAATAGACAAAGGTATTAACATTCATTTAGAAAGTGATATAACTGAACATCATCAACACAATCATAGATAAACATGATGCATAAATGATATTATCAAAAGGGCAGTTTCATTAATCATAGGATGTTCTGAAACTGTTCAGGAAATACACATAGTACTGTCACAGCAAAATACATCATCCGACAAAGGGGATTTAGCAAGTATTCGTATTCATATGTCTAAGAATATGGTCTTTCAATACAATACAATGTAGCTCTTGAGTCTTCCAAAAAGAAAAAGCCCCTATACAAGCTCCCGTAGGAGTATATATAATGCCAAAACTGCCCGTTGGGTTTCCTTGACTGTTCACCTTCTTGACCGTTGGGTTACCTTGCGACCCATTCTTTCTGCGACCTGACTGGTATGCATGACTTGCGACCTGGGTAGGTGATGCGACCTGCGACCTGCCCTGTTGGTGCGACTTGCGACCTAGCTCTACTTGCTACTCATGACTTGCTGCTACCGGGCTGTGGATATGGACGCGAAATGTAAATGTCAGGGACGTCAACCTATTTCCCCTTGAGGAAATCCTACCATGTCCGGTACTCTGCCGCTATGGGGGAAACCAGAGGTACCTCCTCCTTCAATCGATGCACACATTCCAACGCATTTGGTACTAAGGTTTCCCTTTTCTGTGCGATCTGATTTGAAAGCGAGGAAAGCTTGGTATAAATCCACGCTGGAGTGGCAATAAATTGACTCAGATGCTCTTGAGATGCTGAGGGCTCTAGATCAGCAGCGGCTTGCTTGATAGGTTGCAAAAATGATTGGATGTCCTGGTCCACTTGTTCCCAGGTTTTCTCTTCGTCTAATGCCCCAAGCGATGGAATGTGGTGCAACGTATGCATTGAGTCGATACCACTAATCAGGTGGTTGTACGAGGACATTACTTTGTCCAGGTCCTTAGACAGTTTGTCTCTAGATTGTATCACCATGCGGAGTTGAACCTTTGCATCCTGCATGTGAATCCAGTCCCTCTTATGCAAATTTTCAGGTGCCTGAGGGCACTGTATTGTCCAACCCATCATCCTGTCTAAGGCCTGTGAAGCCTCTCTGAGCTTCTCGTGTCTTTGCCTGGTTTCCGCTCGTGCTCTTGCCAGTGGAGCGACCGTTTGTTTGATGGTGAACATTTCACCATATACCTGCCTCATGGTCACTTCCAACACCTCACACTCCTTGAAGATGGCCAGCGAGACTTCATTTAATGGTGGAGCCTGGTTTCGAAGTTGTTGGACTTCTGCTTGCAATTTTTCTTTCTCTTGCTCTGCTCTCTTCTCACGTTGCTCAGCTGCATGCAGTCTATTTTGTAGAGATACTATTTCTCTACTCATTCGGGTTACATTCTCTTCCGTAGCTGCGGCGAAAGCAGTACCCGCTGATGCTATCATTACAGGATTAGTCCTGGTATCAAGGACTATGTCTTTGCCTGTTGCTACTGTGGATGCGGCAGAGGGACTCTGCGCCAGTGACCTCCTCTTCTCTTGCCGGATTTTGAACTAAAACTGATCGAATGTGAGTCTGGTCAGGTCAAACACATCTTCATCCTGTCCCCGGGGCGATCTAACGTTAGAGAGCTTGGTACGGCCGAGAGGTATATCGAGGGGAGTAACCTCGAGGTCGTCTAGCATGTCATCCTCCCTCTCTTCTGTGTTCTTTTCTTCTTCTTCCTTTTGCCGGCGTTCATCTTCTGCTGCCGCTTCGATTTCGGCCTTCTTCTTCTGCTCAGCTACAGCAACCTGTTCGGCTTTCTTTTGGCGTTCAGCCTCTGCTTTGTCCAGCTCTGCCTTAAGTGCCCGTTCTGCTGCGGCCTGTGCCTCCTTGCCCTCTTTTTCTTTCCTGGCCTCTTTGGCCTGCTTCTTCTTTTGTGTTGCTGTTGCACTCTTTTGGCGTGCTTCCTCGTCCTCTTTTAGCTTCTTCTCCCTTTCTTGCTGGGCTTTTTCCTCTGCTTCCTTTTGTTTGATTGATGGAATAAGCCCTGTGTTGGTTCGAGATTTCTTGGGTAAAGAAGAAGAGGAACCTCCTAACTGACGACTTCTGTCTTCTAAGCTCTGATCATCTGGGTCTTCTTGGACCACGTCTGCTCCCGGGGCACTTTGTCTTTCAGCATTATACCATTTTCTTCTCTCATCTTCCGCAGGGCGCTCAAGATGCTGATAAGTCCACTTGAATTTAGCTCTCAAGCAGTGTTCAGGAACTATTTTCTTTGGGTCGTAGGTTCGGTGTTCAAGCGCCCCGAGATGATAAATTCTCATTGCTTCTGCTTCTGCTGCTACTTCCCTGAAGTCTTTAACTATGAATGCACCAATGGTGAGGGGTAGCGTGGGCCATGGCTTCTTTTTTCCTTTAGACAGGATGCTGGAGAATCCGTGTGAAATTTGAAAGCATACCTCCTGGATAAGAATTTTGTTTGTCACAAAGCGAGGCATAGCATGTGGCGCCTTGTAAGTTCCAAAGACTCGGATGAATGTGTATCCAGGGAAAGGGAACCAGTGTGCCACTTTGACCAGAGTCTCCTTGGCCCTCCAAGACATGCAGGGGGCGTCTTGGCCAAATAAATGTCTGTACAGAGAGGGGATAAATACTTGGGAAATTTGATCAATATCCTGTTTGTACTTGGACTCCCAAAATACCTTGAGTTGTAGATGAATTGCGCGTGTCTGCTCGGAATCCCAGTTGTGCGCCCATCCCTCAAACTGTACTCTGGCGCAGACAGCATCTAGTAGGTAAGAGGCCATGTAAAATTCGGCAGGCATTCCTTCATCTGGGGCCAATGCCGCGTTCAGGTTGGTCTGCATCGAATGCATCAGTATGTCGGCCCAGTTGAAACGGGTGCCATATGTTGTCACATACTCCATGATAGTAGCCCAACTGCCGCTGAAGGTGGAGCAATCTGGGCGCCCGTAAATTCTGCAGAGCATGGCGGCAACCAATTTGTAAACCTTCCTCAGGCTCGCCACTGGGTACTCTTGGTCTTTCTTGACCTTGAACTTCTCAGGCTCCTTGTCTAATAATATCAACTATTGGAACGGCGTGAGCAACAGCCCATTCTGGAGAGAAATGCTCATCTGGGCGAGGCAGTGAGTAGTAAACGTGCGCATCCACGCCTATCAGTGTAGCGAAAGCTCTGCCTTGGTTGTCCCTGATCACAAACTTCTCGGGGTCCGTCTTTTGTATGATCCAATCTATGACTTCCGGACATGGGAATATGGCTGGATGTGCCCCTGCCAGATGTAGTTTAGACCTCTTTACCGCCAAGTATACTTCCCGGTCTGGGAGATCTTCTGGAAATTCCTCCTCCGGTATGGCGAACTCATGATAAACTTGGTACCATCTCATGCTGTCGTCTTTTGTAAAAGTACATAGTGTATCTCTGTATATTGGCGGTGGGGACAACACCTCCAGCTCATCAATCTCTTCCACTATTTTCTTGTCCTTCCTCCGAGATAGCGGGGGCGCCATGTCACTAGAATCTGATAACACAGGTATGCACTCTATGTCTTCTTGAATTTCACCTGTCAAATTCATAAAGGAATCCCATGATAAGAACGACATGGTGATAAAAACCAGTTACAATTTAGTGATGAAATTTAACTGTGCCACATGCAAAACTGGGCTACTGGGTCGCTGGGTCGCGGATTGCAAGAACAGAGTCCGGGCGCGACCTTGCAACCTCGCGACCAGGTCGCTGGGTCGCTAGGTCACAGATCTCTGAAAAAATTGGAAAATGCGACCTAGCGACCTCGCGACTAGGTCGCTGGGTCGCAGGGTCGCAAATCCCAGAAAATGGAGAAAATGCGACTTTGAGACCTCGCGACTAGGTTGCTGGGTCGCAGGTCGCAAACTGGCTTGCCGGGGGTTTTCGCGCGCATGGCCTTGAAACTCCTTTTCTCCCTCCTCTTGAGGATTTACAAGTTGGCTGGGCCCAGGCGGAGCTGTGGCATGATTTTAATAGCAAGGGATGGTGCCATGAAAGTGTGAATCAGAAAAACAGTGGGGTTTGGACAATTATGTAGAAAACATACTCATAAAACCCTCAGAAACATAAAAGCTCAGTCAAAAGACAATTTAAAGGCCTAAGGAGAGATGGGTTTGGTAAGAAAATCATCAAAACGGAAACAGCAGGAAGAAATGGCAACTTACCCGGGAAAAACGCGCCAGTTGAGCTGTCAGAGGCGTTTTCTTACAAATCGCTGAATGTGTAAAATGCGACCTGTGACCTCCCTTTTATAGAAAGTCACACGTGCGAGCAATAAATGCAGGTCGCTGGGTCGCAAGTTGATTAGTTTCGGAGTTTTGCGACCTTACACTGGCGAATTGGCCGGTTGGTCGCAAGGTCGCCGGGTCGCGCTTTTCATAAAAATTGGATAATCAAAGGGTTCGGCGACCTAGCGCGACTTGGCGACTCGGAGGTCGTGGTGTTGGTCGCGACCAGCCACAATTCAAGTCTGTCAACCCGAGGAAGTCTTTTTATTCCAAAGACAATCACGCACTGGATATGCTCAATTTCAAAAGCAAAAACAATGTTGTAGTAAAAAGCCACACAATTATCAATCACACAAATCTAATTATTCACACTCTGTTTAATCAAAGCTGAAGTCACTTAAGTAGAGGCTGCAACAACACACAAGATAACAACAAACATAGACCCGTTCTCCTAAAAAGGATTCAATAGAGATATAGAATATATTATATTATCGACCATTTAAGCTAATATATAAGTAATCATGCTCATATATTGAACAATAGAAATTGGGAATAACCATGAAATATATATTGATAAAAGAAGTATCAACTTAAAAATATACCTTGAATGCATGAAGACACCTCATGGCTCCTTGACTCTAGTTCCTCCTTGGCTAATGTTCATAATTAAGGGAAAAAAATGATCACAAGAACCTACAGAAAGTTACACCAAGAAGGTTCTTCTAATACTTTTAGCATCATTTTGTTACAATCCTTTCTATTTATTTGGTCCCTTTTAGAAAAGACTACATTATCTAGATTTGGTGAAGAGAAGAGAGTATGAACCTTGACCCCTAGTGTCTACAAAATTTAGAGTATAGTGAAAAATTTGAGGCCATTAAATGATGCATATAAATCTTTGTTGAACTGATATCCTCATGAAACATAAAATCTAAAAGACTAATAAATCAATTTCCCTTTGTTCAGGAACATAAAGTGATCACTTCTCCTGAAAATGGAGCAAAATTCAATGTATAGCTAATTACTAATGTAGTAGGACTGAGGAAACTTTGAATATATGTTTCCCAACATATATACTTAGTGTCTCAGACATATAGTAGAGGTAGGATTCCCAATTATGTTCAGGGTTAAGAAATAAGATGAAGTAGCAATGATGAAGCTCTCAATATATGTTTCCCAAGGAAGACACTAAATGTCTCATCGAAATAATGGAGGTAGGTTTTTCAACTAAAATTGAGGGTGATAAATAAGGATGTAGCATTAATATCTCAAAGAACCCCAATAAATGGCTTAAAATAATGGATTTTTTGCTATTTTAGCACCTCCACTTCAATACCCTAGGAATTTCACCAAAATCCCAACCTTGCATCTTAATGTCTTCTTTTTCGATTTATGTAAAAATTTCACTAATAATATGATCTTTTCCAATTATTAGTGCCTTGTTCTTCAAAAGCCACTCATTTATATTTTTTTGAGATTTGGAGTAGATATATCAGCCCTCATTGGAACTTTTATAGGTATGAACACTATGGACCTAACCCTAAAATTTCACCTAAATTGGAGCTAAGATTCCCTTATTATTGCCAAAATAACCTTTAAGATATAGACTTTTTTTTTTTAATAAAAACCATCACATTGATGAGGTGGCATGTAACCTGTTTGCTAATGTGTCAATGATGCAAACTTTTTAGACCCTCATATGGCCATGTCACCATTATCTTTTCCCTTAATTGGTGATGTTGACACCTAAGCTTTGGGATTAGGTAAATACATGTAAATATTGTAAATAAAAAAATAAAGGGAATTCGAAGATGAAGAGTGTAATATTCCAAAATGGAAAAGACGGGAATATAGAACATATGCACAATTCCAACTACGGTAAAATAAGAATTAAACATGTAGAACTGGAAAAATGCCGAAATACATCAAAACATCATAAATATGGGCAGAAAACAGCTGAGCCATATCATTATATATCAACATTAAATGAAAGTACATAGTGATCCAAAAGGAATGCACTCAAGCCATAAGATGGTTGAAATACACCAAGGAAACCAAGCACTGGAAATGTGTGCTGCTACTATTGCTACTTTTATTATGAATAAGAACCATGTGGGTAAGGTTGTTAGAGTCCTTAGAATAATCCAATATTTTAACCATGGATTCTAATCAAAAACCCAGAACAACCTAGAAATGGTTTGGCCAAATTTTAACTTTGGATTTTCAGCCCCTTTTGGGTTGCCCACTGCAACAACTCACTAAAATAATGCAGTCATGGACTAGGACTGCATTGTAGGGGATAAAAAAACTATGGTCTGATGCCAAATGTATAAATGATGCTCCAGGTCCTTCTTTACTAGCCTCCAAAGAGAAAGAAACCTACCTCCAATGAGATCTAACTCATAAATCTTCCAAATCAAACCTCCACAACTTCTGCCCTGCAACACAACACAAAATCATTAACAGGAACTGCATTGTACATTAAGACTGAAGCCTTGGCCAAATGCCTGATAGTGGAATGTAGTGAAAACTATTACAAGAGGCCTCTCAAGGATATAGGTGGGATTCCCGACCAGGAACACCTTGTGCTAAACATCACTGCAATCTTAGCTAAACAACTGAAGAAAGCTTTATGTCTAAACAGACCATATATTCAGAAATATAATAACATCAACATAATGCAATATGGTTGCCATCATCTTCCTTATATAATAAATGAGATTTCTAACCCTAAGCCCCATTCATTTATGACACTAATTCCATGCAATGAGTCTCCATCTAAAATTGTGTTGTCCCATCATGAATGACACTAATCCATGACAGTGCTATTGATTTGGTCAAAGTTGACCCAGTTTTCATCCTCCAGCCCCTTTTCACACCTAAGGGTCTTCAATCCAGATTTTTAGATGACCTCCATTCACACTAGGAGTGTCTTTATTCCTACTAAGGATATTTATGTGTCTCCAAACACTCTTAATCCTCCAAATAAGAAGTAAAACAAAATTTTAATATTCCAATTAGTTGTATGCTAATTTAGGAATATTACAAAGAGACATTGGGAGATGAAACCCAACAGTATCCCTCTCCATGTATATATCCATGTTCTATCTTAATGAAAAAACTAATCATATTCATGGAGTTACTCCTGTCCTGACATGGTATCAGAGCCAACCCCATTTTAGCATTTTCTACCGTGTAACTCCTATTTCTCTGCCATATTCTCTATTCCTATGCTCCTTGTCCCTCTGCATTGTAATAAGAAATATTGGAAGATGGTGTGGTGGTGATATGGTTGATTTGAGTGTTGGCTTTGGGCATTGAAGTCCATATGAGATGACCATGTTCAATTACGGTTGGCCGTAAATGCTATGGGTTGGTAAGCTTCTCCACGTTAATTCCTTTTGTGAAGGTTGTGTACACTAGCATTGAAATGTATGGAGGGTAGTTATAAAATAATTAACGTATAATTATGGTGCATGCCCTACATTGAAGTCTGATTGTTACAACATTCTATTGGTAATAGCGAATATATAACTTCTCGTGTCTCATCGAAAAATCTGAGCATTAATACTGTGAGCTGGAGTATGAATGGCTGTTTATATGCTATTGAGTTATGTGTATATTTAAATGGTGTGTGGTACATTTTAACTATAAGAATATTATGATATGTTAAGATCGAGTTTCGATACTCCTTTGCACTGAATTGAAGGCCATATGGTACATGTTGTTAATGTGTTGCATTGAGTTCATTTTAAAAGTCATGGTATATAATATGTGATGGGAATATGTCATTGATTGTTGGAATTTCATATAAAATTTGTTGAATTCCATGTGTTTATAAGGCTGTGTGCATAAATTGTTTTTGATACACATATATAATGGATTTTTAAAGGGTTGAACTCCTTTTTAATGGCCAAACAAATAGAATGAGTGGTATAAGTGAAATATAAAGTGTGTTGAGTTATTTTTATAAGGTCATGGTGTTGCGAAAAATACTAGGGGGGGGGGTGAATCAGTATTTTAAAACATACATAAACTTTTTATTTTATTCTAATTTTTGTACAATACTTTCCTGAAGTAAACATGTGTATGTACGCGACTTTTATGCACACAAATAGTGTATATCTAGTAAGAATGTATTTTAGTTAAATCTTCAAATGTTTGTCCTAAACCAATAAATAATTGCAGTAAGAAAAAAAATAAAACATTATACATAATCAATACACATGAACACTAGTATTTATGGTGGAAACCCAATGTGGGAGAAAACCATCGTTGTTGTCATCTTTGTCTTAAATTTTATTATTATAAAAAGATTCTTACAATATTGTGTTGGCGCAGACTCATACCATCACGTAGTCACCCAAATGTAGAAGGCTACAACCTTCACTCATTCTCGAGCTCCTACTGGAAGGGAGCATCAACCACCCAATCGTATTTACCAGCACCCACTAGAAGGGAGATCCAACTCCCTCATTTGATCACCAACTACTACTAGCAGGAAGCTTCAAATTACTCACTGAAGGATATAACCCTCAACACCATCGTGGACCACATTTTATGAATTTTCAGATTGGAACAACCTTCTTCAACACATCACAACTTGTACGCCACTTTTCATCAAATTTTTGAGATTGAACCCACTAACATCATTCGAGCCCAATACCATAAATCAAAACTAAAAATGTCACTATACCAACTCATGTTGATCAGCGGTTGTCATTGATGTCAACCGAGACAGCACCAGGGGCTAACCTAATATTACATGGGAATTTTTGCCTACCAATTTAATATATTATGGGTCAATAATGCTTTTGATGGTTTCTACTTGTCGAGATGTTTTCGTTGATATATGGCACGCCATGTAATTCTTCATGGTTTGAGAGATATTCATGTTTGAAGTTTGTACCCCGAGTTAGTGGGCTAAAACCCCATGGGGTTGGGGCATATGTCATTGAAAAGTCATAATTAATATTTTTTAAGCTCCTAAATTCCCTCCCAAATTCACTTGTTGAAGCCCCTCTCAACCTAAGCATTTATATAAATTGTGATCCTCATTTCCTCCTTATGCAAGGGATTTCGCCATATGAAATAGGTCATCGTGGAATTTTCCCTCTAACTTTTTTTCTATGATGGTTCAGAAGCTGGAATAATGAGGAAGATGCTATGAAAATTTTTGATAAAGGTGCGCAATATTTTTGGAGATATGATCTGTGGAAGTCAGGGTTTTTGCAGGCTCATGAAATTCATCTCAAAGAAGTGACCGTGGTAAAATTGTCATAACTCTCTCTCTGAGTATCGGATTGGAATTTTGTAAAAAGCGATAGATAGTGCATAGATGTTAGGTTTCACACTATCAATTTTAGAGCCAAATGAAGAAACAGTGACATGTGGCACACCGTACAAGTTCGCTCTACTGAAACAGTCCATAATTAGGGCATTGTGAGAGATTGGGTATAACTCTCTCTTGAAGAATCAAAATTGGGTAAGACCTATGGCATTGGAAAAATGACTCAGAGGAATAATACAAGACTAAAAATTATATATTTAGGATCTGAAAGAACATAGATACACCAGATTCAATATCGAGCTCCTAGAAGGCAAGAAAAAACTAGATCATGTGTTGTCAAGGGTTGCAAAGGACCATAATTTCTATGGCAGCAAAGCAAAGAAAGGTGGAGCATATGGTAGCATGATAAGAACAGAAACCAAGGTGCATAATAGAAGAAATAATTTCATCATATGAAGTCTTCAAGTGGGCAGCACATCATACAATCATTATAAAGGTATCATTGTACTTAGTCATTGTAAATACATTATTGTACAAATTGTACTAGTATCTATCTGCCAAGAGTTGAAGAGGCAGTGTCGGGTGGTCTAGGATCATCATTAGGTGGTTGTGTCATAGTTTGGGTTATGTTATAGTGTGTCTTCTTCTTCTACATCATTCTATATCATTGTAAAGTGGACCATTTTCCCTGGTACGAGAGTCCATTCTTCTTTTATTCTTCTATAGGGTGGTAGGGTGGTGCTAGGGTGAGTTGTAGCTCATTGGGTGTTGCGGAATCCATTTAGTTGACTATTGAAGAATCTCGGGCGTTGGAGTGTCCATCTAGTGGAAGCTAGAGAAGAATGCTTTTCTAGATTCTAGGAAGTTAGAGCTTTATTTTCAATTGGAGTTGAATATTAAATAATTATTAGAAAAGCATTAGGTGGTTTTTTTCCCAGAGTGGGTTTCCACCTTAAAAAATATGTGCATTTGTGTTCCTCTTTTTTGTTGCTATCATTGTACAAACAATGATAATAATTGAAGACTAACTAATGCTCTAATTGAAAGGAATACTGATTCACCCCCCTATCAATATTTCCAACAACTCATTCAGCCAATTACTGAATCCTAAATCAAACAACCAATGAAAAAATCAATCAATGAACCAAACAATCACTGAACCAATCACCAACTCAAATCAACCTCAAACAGTGAGATCGATGTAACCAGAATATCAAAATTGAACCTAAAACAATGCATCAACATACTGAATCAATTTCAACCCCGATAAATCACATGACATAATATGTATGCTATTTTTATTAAAAATACCTACGTATATAGATGCTCTTCATGCATGCAACATTCGTACAGATCTAAAAATACTAAATTTTAAAATACCGTCAATCCGGACTAGACAATGACTTGCACACAGACATAATGAAACATTCAGTCAAATCACATATCTATGAACTTCAAATACTTATATGCATTATGAACATTTTTAAACAAATCAATACTCAATCAATTCAACTTCGGACATCACTACTAAGCCCAGATGAACATGAAGACTTCATTGACAAACAACATAAATACAACAATACTATATAGACAGATCAAACGAATTCTTGAGCAAAAACCTTGGATTTAATACACGCTTTCCATAAAACATTTTCACGTGTACACGTGCTTCTCAAGACTAAAACCCATGTACATATCTCAACATATTGCATAAAATATACACTAGCCCACGTGTGTACACACCTTACCTGTGCCAAACTTGCGTACATATCTATGATTTCTGACTCATTACTATGCAACTCATCAAAATCTTCAAATATACTAGATCAAAACATACAAAAAAATAAACACACGTAAAAACCTAGATCTAATCGATCCATGAGTAGATCACACAAGACACAGTCATTTCAGTTCTAATGATCATGATCCATGATTGTATTACTAGGTGCATACTTATTTTATATTAACCACTCACTAATATCGCATACCATGAAATAAAAATTTAGATAAAAGTAATCACCAATAACTCTCACATATGCATACCTTAAACCTTGGTATTTATAGAATCATAGTGTGCCAAATGTACACACCTTTTATTCTTCATATATGCATGTGTATGTGACTTTGCTTCATGGAACCTGCATATATTTCTTCAAATGTTAACCTTTTCTATCTCTGACCAGTATACCTTTGCTCAATCATTCCGTCAATAAGTTCCATCACTCTGTCTACTCTTAACTAACCTGTGAACTCATCCAGTTACCATATACTTATCTTGTTTCAAGTGGGTTGTCATCAAGGACAACACATACATCATAATTCCAATAATCTCCAACTTTGGACTTAATTGAAACCACGTCGGTGTTTGATCACCACAACCTGTAGATACATAGAAAATACATCAATATTTTCAATTAATTTTTTTTTACAACTCAAACACCAAGATATTGTTCCCCTTTGACATCAAGAGAAAAAGGTAGACCAATTCTCCCGTTGAGCACATGACTCTATGAATCATCTGAATAAGACCTTTTATATCACCAAGGACTCAAACTTACATAAACCGCCCAACCAAGTTGGGTTACATAACATAATATTCCCATCATGGGATTACATAAAGAAAAGACTTGACCTTCAATAGTCCATACATGACGAAGTATTACAAGAAATACATTGTGGGTCTTTACATGACCTTTACATCAAATGACAGATATAAATTTTATGACCGAGACTAAAATACTACAACATAGCATCCTTCAACCAACTACGTAGGTTTCTTTAGCAATATTGCAAGCATAATGTCAACAATGCATCATTAGCAACATGACTAATGCTCCCTCTGAAATTGTGCTACATGTGCAGAGTCAGATTTGACCATATCAAGTCATACATAAAAGAATATTTAGAAAAGCATAAATTTCATATTGTACTAACTCATAGATCATTAGTACTCAAAACCAGTTATAAGTAACAACATTAGACTGAAAACATCAGTAATATAATAGGAAAGCCAAATAATAACTCACTGAAGCATATCATAATATTTTCTTGAGTCTGACCCATGGTTTTCTAGTTAGAGAAAGATATACATAGTTGTTTGTATAGGAACTCATGTATATACATGATTGTCTTTCATAAAATCCGCGTAGAGAAAGTAAAATTCTTAGATATCAATTGTACTTGAAAGAAATTTATCAATAGAGATATGAAATAAAGACTACTCAATTGTTTTTTGAGATATTCAAATGCTTCTCATGGAAGAGATTTTGTGAATATATCAACGAGTTGTTGTTTTGAAGGAACATACTGTAGTTTTTCCTTTTGTTCAAGCACCTTTTTCTCTTAGAAAATGGCACTTAATTGGAATGTTCTTGGTTTTTTAGTGCATAACAGGGTTTTTTGAAATGCTAATAGCTCTTGTGTTATCACATATGATGGAAATGGGTGGAGAACACTTGATTTGAATATCCTTCAATGTCTACATCATCCAGAGAAGTTTTGTACAACAATATGTAGTAGCAACATATTATGATTCTAAATTAGATAAGGAAATAGAACCATGATACCAATTGGGGCCCCAAGTAAAATGCACCTCCACTAGTGCTTTTCCGATCATTAAAATTTCCAGCCTAGTCTACATCTGTGTAAGCATGAAGAGTAAGATATGCATATTTAGGATACCATAAGCCAAAGTATTGCGTTACTTATATATATTAAATATTCTATTAACTTCCTAAAGATGTGTTTCCTTTGGATTTTCTAGGAAGCGTTCAACAATCCCAATTGCATGCATGGTATCTAGTCTAGTACCAGTTAGATAAAGTACACTTCCAATCATAGAAATTTATTTTGGTTGATTCACTACGGGAGATTCATCATGTGAGCTGAGGCTACATCATGTCATCATTGGAGTACATATTAGTTTGCAGTCTTCCATCCCATGTTTCTTCAGAATCTACTTGAGATATTTTCTTTGTGAGAGGAAGATGTCATCCTTTGCTTGTACTTTTAAAGAAAGAAAATATGTTAGTTCCCCAAGTAAACACATTTCAAATTATTGCTACATAATAGAAGAAAACTTTTGACTCATAGATTCTTCATTGCTGTCAAAGATGATATCATCTACATAAACAAAAATAATTAGCAATTTATCATCATCTATTTTTGTGTACCTGTTGCTATCTACAGACCATTTTGTGAAACCTTGTTGTTGAAGATATTTTCCAAGATGAGAATACCATGCACGAGGTGCTTGTTTTAGGCCATATAATCATTTTTTAGATTTCAAAAAAGTCTTTCATAATTTCCTAGAATGAACACTTTTAGTTGTTCAATATATACTTCTTCTTCTAGATCTCCATTAAGGAATGCATATTTTATGTCCATTTTATAAAATTTGAAATGAGAGAAGCTTGGAAATGAAAGAAAATTTCTTTTGGCTACAAGTTTGGCTACAAGTGAAAATATTTCTTTAAAGTTTATGGCTTCTTGTCAAGAATAACATTTGAAAACAAGTCTAGCTTTATTTATAATGACTTCTCCATTTTCATTCAATTTATTTTTGAATATCCATTTTGTTCCAATAACATTTTTATCATGAGGATTTGGAACTGGTTCCCATGTATTATTATTTTCAATTTGATCAAGCTCTTCATCCATGGCCTTGACCCACCATTCATATTTTCTAACTTGATTTACATTTTTAGGTTCAATAGTGGATAATAAAGCTAGATAACAAGGATAGCCCATAAGAGTTTTTGTTGTTTATACCCTACTTTCTGTTTCTCCTAGATTTTGAGATTCTAGATGATTCTTTTGAACATGCATGGATGGAGTACTTTCCATATCGCTTGTGCCTTATTGTGATGCTTAATTAGTTTCATCTTCTACATCACTTTGATTTGATGTGGGAAATCATTCATCATCGTCATCTTTTGTTGTTGGCACCTTTTTGGAATCTGTGCATGCTTCATCAATTACAACACCAATACATTCAACAATCTTTCGAAGTCTTTTATTGTAACATTTGTATCCTTTTCTTATAGATGAGTAACCAAGAAGAATTCCTTCATCTACCCTAGCTTCAAACTTACCAATTTTTTCATCATTATTTTTTATGAAACATTTACTTCCAAAGACTATAAAATACTTTATAGAAGGAGGCTTACCATAGCAAAGTTCATAAGGATTTTTATCAATGTTTACTCGAACATGAGATTTATTGAGAATATTTATTGCAGTATGTGTTGCTTCACCCCAGAATTTTTTATGTGTTTTGTAATCATTAGGAATAACATGAGCCATTTGTCGAACTGTTCTATTCATCCTTTCTGCAAAACCATTTTTTTGAGGATTTCTGGGTACAAAAAACTACCTTTTGATGCCATGTTGTTCACCAAAATCAAAAAAATCATCTGATATGAATTCTCCTTCTTTGTCAGATATGCGACATTTGATTTCTATATCTAACTCATTTTCTACTAATGATTTAAAGGATTTTAAATTTTCAAATGCTTCACCTTTGTATTTTAATAAACTGATCTAGTACATTCTAGAGAAGTCATAAATGAATAAGATAAGTATTGTTCTCCTCGAGGTGAATTTTTCCTTACTGGTCCACAGAAATCAGTATGATTAAGTTCAAGATGCTTACTTGCTTATCCTTCTTTAGCATTTAATTGCACCTTCGTTTTCTTACCTAATTGACATGAATTTCATATGGTACTTTCTCGCATGGTGATGGTGGGAAAATCATGAACAACTTTAAGCTTCCTTGATTTGTGTAGTTGAGAGAAGCTTCGATGTGCCAACCTTCTGTGCCATAGCTAGTTTTCTTCTTCTTTTCCTAGGTAACATTTTTCTTGACCACCTTTCAAGACATAAAGATTACTGAGAGCTTTTTTTCCCTTTATTACGGTCTTCCTTGTGTCAAGTTCATGAACCACACATTATTTTTATCTGAAAAAAACCTCATTTCGTTGGTCTCAGAATTGAGTAACAATTGACAATTTATGCTTTAATCCATCAATCAACATGAAATTACCATTTTTAACCTTTTCATTTAGAAAAACATATCATTTACCTTTAATGAAAGCAGGTGAGCCATTTCCAAAAGTAACATTCCTTTATTTCTCTAATGTATTGTATGAAATGAGTTTATCTTATCACCTGTCATGTGTTTTGAGCATCTGCTGTCAATTTACCACTGATTTTCTTGATCTTTCGCATACAAACCTATACCACAACTTTCAGATTATAATTCCTTCCTTTTCCATACCTTAGAAGTTGTTGTTATTTTCTCCTCTTGAGATGTTGGCCGCATTTTTCTCCTGTGTTCAGATTCCTCATGTTCAAAGTTATTTCAAAATGAGCATTCAATTTCGTCTTGAAGAGGTGAGAAATTATTATAGGTGTTTTTTTTTTATTCCTGTCTCATTCCTTTGTTTTCTTTCTTCTCTAGTCATGATGGTTTTGTAAGCAACACATTGAGTAGCCTTGTGAACAAAATTATGACATGAGAAACATTTTCCATTAAAGTATAATTTTTTTTTATCAAAGTATTGTTTGGATTTATTTACCTTTTGTTTGAGGCTTCTATTATTTTTTACCCTTGGATTAGAGTGGGCATGATTTACCTGTGAAGTATATTTATTCTTTTGCTGAAGGCCGGTGTTTTGTTGACTAGTTTTTGTTGCATTTAGATAGCTTCCTGTTATTGTAGAGGAATTTTCTATCTTTGATGTTTCTCCACTGTATCCAATACCTATCTTCATAACAGGAGAGTGTTGTACCTTGATAATTTCATCAAGGTTTTAGAACCTTTAGAAAATCTAAGATTCAGAGATTTTATCTTGTCAAGTTCCTTTCTTAGACTTACTATTTTACATTCTAGCTTCTCATTATGCTTCTCCTTTTCTATGAGTTGTTATTTTATCTTCTTGTAAACATACTTTAAGATGAGTGATTTCTTCAATGAAAAAATTATTTTCTTCTAAAGCCTCCATGAATTTGTCATCTGATTCATTAGTACTTCTTTCAAATGCCATGAGTAATTTAAAATCTTGATCAGACTCTCCCTCGTCACTACTTCTCCAACCATCACTATCTTCATGAGTACAATAACTTCTCTTGTTTTCAAATCGTTTCCTATTTCCTTTTGTAATTTCTCACCATTTTTCATGGTTTTATTTATAAGGACACTTAGCACCATAATGACCAACTCTAACACAAGAAAAACACTTGAAGGGAAGCTTATCTCTCAACCTTCCAGTGCCTAGTTAGTGTTTCTTTACAAATTTTGCCTCATTTTATTCTCATATATAACCTAGTTCCTTAAGTTCTTAATTTTATTTTTCTCTTTCATTTGCTTTGAATGGGGCTTCTATGATTTCTAAAGGAAATCCCTTTCTCATTTAAAAGGATGTTAAAATCCCTTGGATTTGTACAACAGTAAGGCTATATACATCCTTCTTTTCTTGAATGGAGGATACTTTTGACTTGAATTTTGGGGCAAGAGATCTCAAAATTTTCTCTACTAACGTTGACTCTTTTATATCTTCACTCGAATTTCTCATATCATTCACAATATCATTTACTCTTAGAAAGAAACTTGCAATAATTTCATCATTATGCATTTTGAGAGTTTCATATTCAATTCTAAGAGTTTGAAGTTTATCACTTTTTACCTTGTTATCGCCTTCATAGCTCTAGATGATTTTGTCCCATATAGCCTTTGCTAAATTTAGCTGCATGAATTTCAAAAATTTTGATTCTAACAAGCTTATAAACAAGGCATTGACAAATTTTTCATTGGTTTCATATCTCTTCTTTCCTGCCGCATCTATGGGAACTGTGGCTGGATATTAATAACCTCCTTCAACGGTTTCCCATATATCTTCTCCAAGAGATTGTAGATAAGATATTGTTCTTGTCTTCAAGAAAATTAGATTATTTCTATTGAAGAATGGTGGCCTCATAAATGTTGTACCTTCTTGATTTCTCATCTTGGTGGATCTTCCTTCAAGTGATCAAGCCTCTTTCTAAGGACCTTCTATAATACCAATTTTTGGGAAAAGTACTGAGAGGGGGGGGGGGGGGGGGGGGGGGGGGGTGAATCTATATTCAAAACATACATATACTTTATTTTTTTCTGATTTTTGTATGCTACTTTCTTGAAGTAAACCTTCATATGTATGCGAATTTTATGCAAACAACTATTATATATCCATTAAGATTATATTTAATTTAAATATTCATATGTTTGTCTTAAACTCGTATATAAATTATTCATCAGACATTAGATAAGTAGTAAATAAGTGTAGTAATATTTAAGGTGGAAACCACACATGAATAGCAGGATTTAAGGTGGAAACCCAATGTGGGAGAAAACTACCATTGTTGTAATATTTGTCTTCAATTTTATTATTATGAAAAGCTTCTTACAATCTTGTACGGGCACAGACTCATACCAACATGCAGGCACTCACCTGCATAAGGCTACAAACTTCACTCATTCTCCAACTCCCATTGGAAGGGAGCACAAACCCCCTGATATTGATTACTAGAGCCCACTTGAAGGGAGCTCCAACACCATGATTTGATCAACAACTACTACTGGTAGAAAGCTTTGACTTCCTCACTGAAGGCACCAATCCTCAGCACCATTGTAGAACATGTTTCATACATTTTCACACTAGATCCACCTGCTTCATGTTATCACACATAAATTTAAATTTTTTGATACGGTCATTAAACTAGGTTTTATTTTGTCTCGTAAGGTTGGTTCATGAAATTGATGAGAAATTCATGAAACGGTCTTTATCCTAATTCTAAAGCACTCCATTAGTCATGTCATCTCAGTCATATCTACCAAGTTCCACCTTAGGCTCGCGTGCATTATTTCAAATTGAGGTAGTGGCCACATTCTTTTTTTTCATGGTTCTACAACGAATATAACTACAAGCAGGGAGATTTCGCTATAGAATCACCTGACTAGTCTGTAGCGAATCTGCCAATTTTATAACTGAATATGCTGTAGAATCATGTTTTTTTGCACCAAAACAGAGGATGATGATATGTCAACTTTCTAATGGTTTAGGATAAAGGTGAGGCCATGTAATTGTTTATCACAATAATAAAAGCATACAAAATCGTAACTACCATCCATCATTATCTTTTCAACTGTCTCATTTGTCATCATTCCCTCCACATTTGAATTTCATTTTTAAAAATCATCTCCAAAGCACCTCTCTGTCATCTTCCCTTCGAGCTTTTCATGCAACCACTGATTATCATATTTTAAGAGTCTAGTCCTATAGCAAGTAGCTTGTTGTTCAGTCTTTTTCCTTATAGGTGTCATAGTTCAAGAAGGTAGCGTGGTTGTAAAAGAAGATGGCTATGAAGAAGAAAATGAGAAAAGGGGTCTCCTGTGTGAGATATGAACCCATGGACCTAAATATACTCAATGAAGACCCCAGTTTCGTGGATGCATTCAACAATGTTGGATGCCTAGAATTTTGTCAAATATTAAAAGGTTTTCATGCTCAGATATCAAATGATTTTGTACACATGCCACTAAGAGGTCTTGTTGTCTCATTCCGGAAGAAATTCTACAAATGTCTAATACAGAAAGAGATGAGAATGTGCACAGTCTAAAAGAATATGCTTAAGATTGGGAAAAATCTCCATAAGACACTAAAGGAGCTTTCAAAGGTTCAAAGTCATATTTTTTTCATCTCTGCAGGGTGCGAATTGGATGACAAATAGTAGCCAGACAAGAGCAGGGAGATAAGCCCAAATAAGTCTCTCATGTTGAAGAAATTTGCCATCAGCAGGTGGAGAGTTGCAATGAAAAGAAAGCAGGAGTACATTGTTTCAAAAGCCAAACTGATATAAGGTTGATCTGAGTGTTTTAGTGTGTCCTTCAGAGGTAATGCTGCATAATTTTTCCCAAGGATATCATCATAGTAAATAATAAGGCAATTGCTTCTTATGTTGCCTCAAGCCTGGGATAAGAACACTAGTCAAAGAGAAAATCCAATGTACCTCTGCAAACACAGTAAAAAAAAAGGTTAGTAAATGATGACTAGCAAGCAAATAATCTACA